>JAMWYP010000420.1:0-269038 GCA_025563575.1 Acacia pycnantha | reverse complement strand
AATAAAGATGGGAGGCAATATTATTTTTCAAATTAGAAAGATCTTATAATTATCTCATTTAAGAGGATAATTGTATGTCATTTTTCTGAATTATGATTTATTAAAATTGTAAAGATAAAGATGGATGAGAGGCAACAAGGCAAGATTTGTTATCCAAATCAGGTGGTCGCTGTCAGACCCGACATGTTTTGTCTCAACCAACAAATATGATGCTTCTTCTTGCTGGTATCATCTTATTGGGTGGGAGCAAGTACTTAGGCCGAAACAAAATGGAGGCCTAGGATTTTGTAGAATGGAATATGTTAACAAGGCTTGTGGTGTAAAAGTGACCTGGAAGTTAATCATGGGAGTAAAAGGATTATGGTGTAAAAGTGACCTGGAAGTTAATCATGGGAGTAAAAGGATTATGAGCCGAAATTTTACAGCAAGTTAGGAATGGTTATTTGATCAGTTTTTGTAGAATGTTTTCTACTGTAGCCGACTGGGTTGTTGATGGCTCCTGGAACTTGGAAGGTCTCTCTGGTTTATTGTCGCCCGAAGTGCTCAGACCGAAGTGCTCAGACGGCTCATAGCGCAAGTGCCGCCTTGGGAGGGAGCAGGATAGGATCTTATGGTTTCGAGTGCATCTAAGGATGGACAGTTCTCAATCAAGAGTGCATATTTCCTAATTGAGAAAACTCCTCAACATTTGAATTTTTGGGGTTTGAAGTAAGTCCGGGCATGGAAGGGAGTGGATAGAATAAAAGTGTTTATGTGGAAGGTTTATTTTGATCGGCTACAACAACAAATGTGGAGAAGCTCTTGGGGCCAATTTGATTTATGTCGATCGTGGAAGTGTAGATGAGTCCATTTTGCATGTTCTGAGAGATTGCATCTATGCAAAACAAATGTGGAAGAAGTTGATTAAGCCTTGCTCAACAAAGCGTTCTTTGCGGTGATTTGAGAAACGGCTAGTAATGAATCTTAAAGGCAAGGGAAAGGATTGGCTTCTCAATGGAGTATCATTCTTGGGGTTGTTATTTGGAAGTTGGGGGTGGAGAAATTCTTCTGTTTGAAAGGAATTTTATGTATGAACCCAGTGATATAATTCTTCATTCTTTGGAAGAATTTTGCGCTAGGACTGATACTTATCAGATGGTCCCGCTGCAAGGGGCTTTCCAAGAATCGAGATGGTGAGAGTATGGACGAGGCCTTCGGATGACGGATTAAATTGAATGTTGACGGTGTGGTAGTACTAAGATCTTCCAAGGTCAAAGTGTGTGGGGATTATTGCGAGATAGTAAGGGAGACTGGTTTTGTGGTTTCATGAAAGAAATTGGTGTTTGTGATGCAAATGCTGCGGAGGAGTGGGCAGTTTTTGAAGGTTTGAATCTCACTGGGATTTTGGCTTGAAGAAACTCATCTTAGAATCAGATGCTTTGGATCTTATCACAAGGCTGTCTAATGCGAATGTATACAGGTGGAAGTTTGCTCTTGGTGAAAATCCAAGAAATGTTAAGACGGGAATGGCAATCGGATCGTGATGTCGATGTACTAGCAAAGCAGGTAGGGTATTAATAAACCGCTTTAGTAGAGGAATGTCCTAGGTTCTTGCGGATATGGGTTGAGCAGAGAGTATGGGAATTGTTTCCGGTGTTTAATTTCTATTTCATGTAATTTGGCTTTTAGCCATCCTTTATATATATATATATATATATATAGGGTAAAGATTTCTACGATCATTGGAGATAGAGTTATCTCCGTGACCAAAACTCGTCGTTTTGGATTAATGAAGGTGTTTACGTAATTTTGTTTATTTTTTAATCATATAAATTTTACAAAAACATCTTCATTAATTCACATAAAATTACTAACTCACCCTTCATTAATTCAAAACTACGTAGTTTTTGACTAACATCCAAGTTAACGGTCAACTAACGGCCAGTGGTATTTTTGCTCCCAAAATGTAACGTCGTGTGTACTTTGCTCTGAAAAACTTCGTGGTGCTGGGCGCTCCCGGGGTAAACTTCATGTGTAAATTTGCACCTTAACCCTAGTTTTTATTTTATTTTTTAAATCAAGTTCTTGTACTCTTTTATCAGTCACTTGAAATTACAGAAATTTGATTGAAAAATTAAATGAAACAACAAGTATATGATAAATGAATAGGATATTGTCACTACCAATTTTATGTTACTACCACTTTTTCACCGTTAGATCAGAATCTTATATATCTTTATCATTTCTCTCTCCTATTGAGATTCTGATCTAACGGTGAAAAAGTGGTAGTGACAATATCTTATCCCTATGATAAAAAGGAAAAATTATAGGGATCTGACTAAAAATTATGTGAAATTATGATGACTTGCATGTTAATCTTGATCTAGAATTACACAATACCAGGGCATGCTTCTCTACGGGCCGTCGTAGCGTTGTTGTGGGCTCTTCCATGCAAAGCCTATAGGCCCACGACTCAAATCTTGGGCCTCTGCTTCTTTTACGAGCGGGCCGCCTAGCCTCCCAACATGTCCTTTTGTAGAAAGAGGTACGACTAGGCCTAAGCTTAATAATACATAAACCATTATCCATTTATCCTCACCTGACACTAAAATATGTAACTTCTGTCAACGGTTTAGATCTCTCAATGTTATGGGAAAAAAATATAAATGAGAGTGACTAAGCAATAATTTAAAAAAAAAAACATAAATCTAAACAATATATATGGTAGTATTATTAGACGGCGTGTGGGACGAGATTTTTATCCACAGCGTCTCGGATGAGCTTGAGGGATAGTTGGAAGTCGTCGCAAAGAAGATGAACGTCAGGAATAACGGTTGGATCCGCCGCCATAGAAAGGGTCATCTTGTTATAATAGCTCTGGAAATGGATGGTTAGTGCCTGCAACTGCAACACACATACACAATAACGAATCTTAATTGACAGCAGCCAAAAACTGATATTGAAAGGGAAGAATACTACAGACATGAGGGTGTCCATATGTAGAAGGAGCAATGTAGGCCAAAGGATGGCCAAAGCAGCTAATTTCTTCCATGGGACCAACCACGTTAGAGAAGGCCATGGTTGTGTTGGAGAAAACTCTCCTTATTATAGCTGAAGCCACCTGTCTCCAACACAATACCATAATAATTACTACACTAAGCGCAGATCATCATCATTGTTGGAGCAGGTTTTGAGTAACATATATATATATACCTTGATTCCGAGAAAGTTGAGGACCAGTTTAGCACAGTAAAAAGTGCAGAAAGATTCTAGAGAGTGCTTCTTGCGATCGATCATGGCTTTGGCTTGACCAACATACTGTAAAGGATCATCATCTTGAGAAATAATGGGAAGAGGTACAACAACGAACCCTAAACAATTACCCCATCCCCATCTTGCCTTTGATTTCTCTTCCATCATGTCTGCCAGCTCCTGTATGCAATGCACTTAATATTATTGAAAATCATCTTCTTCATAATTCTTAGCAAAAGAAATAAAAGGAACGAGCAGAGGAATAAGGAATGCTCACCTGAATTCCTGCACTTGGTCTAACGTTGACCATAATTGTTGCCCGAAGTCGAAGTTTGCTGAGCTTATGACTATGATTTGGCCTTTGCTTTTCATATTCTTCCACAGCTCCTGTTCCATCATTTTGGTGCATACATATTCAATTTCAACTCTCTGATTCGGAAATATATTTATATGTATATGTATATATCAGTTTATAAGGAGACTCACCGTATGTTCGATTCAAGTAACGAGTCGACCAGCCTTGTGTTACTCCCAATAAAACGTCATTGATGGTCTAAATATCCCCATTCATTTAACAAAATAGAAAAGTCAATCACAAAAGCCCGTTTAATTTGCTTGAGCATTTGTATGTATAGAATCGATATTTAGTATAAGATATATTTATCTAATTTGATTAGAATAAAGAAGTTAGTTGAGTTAGTTAATAATGACATGTATTTTTAAAATGCCTAGTTATCTTTCTCAATTCTTCAATTCTCTCTCATCCTTGATTATGATTTATGGGTAAATTAAGAAAGGGTTGATAAAAATTAAATGAAAACTATGCCTTATATTACGAAAATTATCTTTAGAATATGTTTTATATTAAGGACCGGTACCATTTTCATAGCAGTCTTGATGAGCTTGACGTCATCCAAACAGAGGTGACGGTGGACGAAACGCATCGTATGGACCTCCGCCCCTGAGCGACTTCGATTCGGAGGTTTTAAGGTTGATGAGGAGGTGGATTTCCCACAGAGGCTTCGATATGTCTAATGGAGTTTTTGTAACGTTAGAAACGTAGTCTTCAAGGAATCGGTCAGCTTCGGGAAAGTCAAGGTGGGGCTCTGTTTCTGCAACAATGACGTGGTCTTCTATGTTCACTGTAGTTGGATTCCATCTCCATTTCCTTCCCTCCTTTACCTGTCCCAAGAGATTACAAGTTAGAACAGCCCAAAGTACAGAATACTATATGTGAAATTTCCTTGCCCAGGCCATGGTTTTTATAGGAGAAACTTGAAAGTTTGAAAATCCTCTGTTACTGTCAAATGCAGCTTATAAGGCTCGTTTTTATATCGCGAGAATAAGAAAACAAAACTCCCATATCTCTGGTCTTTGTTTCCTTTTAATCGTCCACGTCAAAGCTACCATAGTAAAGGGACTTATAGTTAATAGTAAATAGTATAACTTCGCAAGATAATTAAATAAAGTAATCAAAATTTAACAACGCTAGCTAGAACAATGATTATTATATTACTTCCTTGTCATTTAAGACCAATTTTACTTTTTTTTAAGAGAGATTAAAGAAATAAAATAAATTACTATTGTGTATAATTAGATTATATATTATTTTATAAGTTAGATAAAATAGTTTAAAAAAATACCGAGTAGTAATAAAAATAAAAAATATTGAGAAAAGTCAAAAAAAAATACCATTTCATTTTGAGATTAATAAGAACAATAAAATAATTAATAACTTTTTGTTGAAAAATCATCTATTTTTGAGATTTTGAAATTTAAATAATATTATTATTTGATTAGATTTTTCATAAAATTTTGGCAAGCATCTCAATAGGATTATGCATGAGATTATCTCTATTTCTAAGTATATATTCCCTCGAGTCTAAAGAGAGAACCAAGTTTAATTAGGAGCATTACTTCCTGTGACAACCAGAAATGCACTATATTAGTCTATACTTGTAAAACTGTACATCTATTGACCAAGGCAAACTCCATTTTCAATAAAGGAAGGCACTTGTAAAATACTGTAGCGTTTAATCTGTAGGACAACATCAGATTGTTTTTGGCGAATCAGGAAGGATACAAAGTCAAACAAAAAACTGAGAATTAGGAAAAATAGTGTGGGTACAGAATTGAGAACCTGGGATGCTTGAGCAGAGTATTGATTAAGCCTTGCTTGACGACTTGAGGATCGATCCTTGTCTTCACCCCTATGACTGCAATTACATAATACTCGAAGCCAGGCGCGTGGAATATCCTCGATCCTGGACTCACTGCCTCCCCCTCTCCCCTACCCATCGTCTTTCTTCTGCTACACTTTCTGCCTTTTCGAGCTCAGTTATGAAATGCTTCTGTGCTCCGAGTTACCAACTTGTGTTGCTTTATCCGTCAACTGGGAATGGGGAAACTACAGTTTTTGTTGCGACCCAATTTTCAGGTTAGGCGGGAGCCCATAGGCACTGATCTGCCATTCTTTTTAGTGGCACAACGGCTAGAATCTTCTGATCCAGGCCAAGTGATCATCAGAAGAGGTGTTTTAAGATGTAATTTTATCAGACAGATGCTGAACTAATATAAAAGTGACCATGTGTATCCGTATCTGTGTTTTACCCTATCAGAAATGAAGAGAACGAGGAAAGCTTTTTGGTATACATGATTAAATTATATATTTGGCCAATTCCACGATTAAGTAGGGGGTGTAGCTCATATGGTAGAGCGCTTGCTAAGCACGGGGTTCGATTCCCCGCACCTCCATTTTTCTCTATTCGTCTTCAATTTTTTTTGCACTTGCGTTTGACGGCCCAAAACACAAAAAAAGTAGGACCATGGATTGTATTATTTTTATTCGGGCCCTTGTACAGATCAATCGTACGGTCAAAAATCCTCAGATGCCGACACGTGCTGATCGTCACACCCAACCCCTGTTGATCCGTGTTCTTCTTCTTCTCCTACTTCCTCTCGTCTTTTTAAATTTTGGAGGGTCCTCTTATGTCCCTTCATTCTTTCACTTCACATCGTTATGGCTCCCGCAGACACAGCCACACCAAAGCTTCACGCCTCCGACATCGGAAGCATCAAAGCCTTCGCCGACTCCAATGGAGACTCCCCAATCCCTTCCTCTTATTATTCTATCGTTGAAGCCAGAGACGACGTCGCTGACCACCTCGCTTCCTCCTTCCCCGTCATCGATTTCTCTCTCCTCACTTCCCCCGACCCTCAGCTACACGCCGACGCCGTCTCCCAACTCGGCAAGGCCTGCGCCGAATGGGGCTTTTTCATGGTAAAATTCCAATCCCTCTCTGTTTTTTTTTTTTTTTTAAACGTGGGGTTTTCAGTTCTGTCTCCAGTTAACGATGTGTAGATTGACTCAGCTCACAAATCATGGGATCTCGGAGAAGTTGATGAAGGAAGTGATGGACAAATCTCACGAATTCCATAATTTGCCGGTAGAGGAAAAGAAGGAATTCGCCGACAAGGGTCCCTTGACATCCATCCGACACGGCACCAGCTTCTACCCTGAATCAGAGTTGTTTCATTACTGGAGAGATTACCTAAAGGTCATGACTCTCCCAGAATTCAATTTCCCCCACAACCCTCCTGGTTTCAAGTAAGTTCATCTTCAACTCTGTTTTCTCATATACTAGTTCTCGTCATGGTATAAGAGCCAGTTGACATGTTTTTAAAGACATTAAAGAAACTGGTTAAAAAAATAGTTCTTTTTCAGACTAATTTGCGTGACAGTGTCTGTTTTGATTAATAGTACAAAGTGTTTTTTCAACGTGGTATATATGAGTTAAGTATGTGAAATAAGTTTTATTTCGATTTATATGATTTATATGAACGTAACTGATATATAATCCAAATCCAATGTACTTGTTATAATCTTACATACACAATATACACTATGACTCCGTAGTGTATTGAGTTAACATTCAAATTTGCTTTAGAAGTTTTTGCTAGGAGCTACATTGATATCTGAAGTATTAAAATGGAATAATGTTACCGTTAATTGTCAACGTCAATTTGTTAACAATCAACATTGCTCTTTAGCAAATATTTTGGTAAATTTATACCTTAACCCTAGTTTATTTCGCTTCATTAACCCTAAAAAATGTCAACTGGCCTATGATTATATATTAAGGACAGTACTTGGTTTAGGGTTTACACACACACACTATATATTGAGGACAGTACTTGGATTGACCTTTGTATAATCCAATCTACGTATCGTCCGTACAGGAAGTGGCCTATGATTATAGCAAAGAAAAATAAGGGCGGTGGCGAGGACTTTGCTCCAAGGGATATCGAGAGCCTTGGATTAGAAGCCAACGCCATTATAGAGTCCGCTGGTTTTGATTCTGGTTTACAGATTTTCGTGGTTAACCTTTACCTCCGTGCCCTCAGCCAGAGCTGGCCTTGGGAATGCCTCCTCACACCGATCACGGCCTCCTCACACTCCTCTACCAAAACGGAATTGGAGGCCTTCAGGTCAACCACGACGGCAGGTGGGTCAACGTCAATCCTCTGCCCAACTGTCTCATCGTCAACACTGCTGATCAACTTGAGGTAACTTAGACGCTTCAATTTCCAAATTCTCACATTTACTCACAAACCACTATTTTTATGCATGGGTTAAAACATTGATATTGTTAATGAACTAGGCGGTGAGTAATGGGAGGTACAAGAGCATATGGCACAGGGCTGATCAACAACAAAGACACAAGGTTAAGTATAGTGGTGGCAAACGGACCAGACTTGGAGGAGGAGATAGCACCGGCGCCGGAGCTGGTGGAGAGAGGGGAGGGAATAAGGTACAAGAAGATGAAGTACGTGGAGTACTTCTTCAAGGTTCAAAAGTGGACGAGGTTAGTGGACACAAGTAGATTGGACAAGGTTCGGATTAATCCTCAAAACTAATGTTCTCAACATCGCTACTAGCAACCACGTGAGTTGAGAGCGGCGTTTTATTGTTTTATACGTAGGCCTTGTGGTTATTGGTTGGAATAGTTAGTGATTAGGAATTTAGGATCTCAAATCAACATATTTAGATTCATGCCATTTTAAGCTTCCACTGTCACCTCAGATCCTCATATCTTGCAGCATCCTTCGCGTGGCGATGGTTTCTCCACTCTTGAACGTTCTCAGTTTTTGTTTTTAATAATTCTTCGTTATAGGGAATGCGTTGTTTCAAGTGATGCAAAACATGTAAGTGGGTAAGCAATGATACGATATTGATATTATGGGTGTTGGACTAGTAATGGTTTCAACTCTCAAGTGTGGAATAAATCGTAATGAATGAGAATGTGTGATATGGGAAGAGGATATTTTCCTCATCCTTTTTCTCCTTTTCCCTCGTCGGTCCATTTGGACCTTTGATTGGGAAGAGGAGGGAGAGGTTAAAACAGTATTGTGATTGATTGGATGGATATGATTTAGAAATGATGAGAGATAATGAAAAAAAAGATTAGGAGAGAAATTCAACACGTGTGATATGATATTAGGAGCTTCATTGTTTTTAAAAGGTTTGGGCTGTCACAAGATGGGCTTTTTATGGTCCAAATAATGTTCCTCCGTGCTGGTTTACTTCTATAGCCTCCTCCAATTTGAAGTTGGTTAAGTGAAAAAAATCCCCTTGATAATAGAATTCAATTACTAGTTTCCTGAATAATGGGCAAAAGTGAAAAACATTATTTGGTTAATTATATATAACATGTGTGTTTCTAATATTTTGGACTAAATTAACCCTCTAAAATGTCCACTACATTCAAGATAGAGAGAGTAATAAAGATGGGAGGCAATATTATTTTTCAAATTTGAGAGATCTTATAATTATCTTATTTAAGAGGATAATTGTATGTCATTTTTCAGAATTATGATTTATTAAAATTGTAAAGATAAAGATGGATGAGAGGCAACAAGGCAAGATTTGTTATCCAAATATGTGTGGTCGCTGTCAGACCCGACATGTTTTGTCTCAACTAACAAATATGATGCTTCTTCTTGCTGGTATCATCTTATTGGGTGGGAGCAAGTACTTAGGCTGAAACAAAATGGAGGCCTAGGATTTTGTAGAATGGAATATGTTAACAAGGCTTGTGGTGTAAAAGTGACCTGGAAGTTAATCATGGGAGTAAAAGGATTATGAGCCGAAATTTTACAGTAGATGTATATGTTGAGGGAAGAAGATTCTCTCGTCTTATCATTCTGGGGACTTGAAAGTATGGAAATTTATTTGCTCTAATAAGGAGCTTGTTGATTTGGGGACAAAATGACAAGTTAGGAATGGTTATTTGATCAGTTTTTTCAATGATTGCTGGTTGCTGGATGGTAGGTCCTTGAAGGACCTTTGCAGGAGATAGTTATCAAATGTAGAATGTTTTCTACTGTAGCCGACTGGGTTGTTGATGGCTCCTGGAACTTGGAAGGTCTCTCTCGGTTTATTGTCGCCCGAAGTGCTCAGACGGCTATAGCGCAAGTGCCGCCTTAGGAGGGAGCAGATAGGATCTTATGGTTTCGAGTGCATCTAAGGATGGACAGCTTCTCAATCAAGAGTGCATATTTCCTAATTGAGAAAACTCCTCAACATTTGAATTTTCTGGGGTTTGAAGTAAGTTTGGGCATGGAAGGGAGTGGATAGAATAAAAGTGTTTATGTGGAAGGTTTTCTTTGATCGGCTACCAACAAATGTGCGAGAAGCTCTTGGGGGCCAATTTCGGATTTATGTCAAGATCTTGTGGAAGTGTAGATGAGTCCATTTTGCATGTTCTGAGAGATTGCATCTATGCAAAACAAATGTGGAAGAAGTTGATTAAGCCTTGCTCCTCACAGGCGTTCTTTGCAGCTGATTTGAGAAACTGGCTAGTGATGAATCTTAAAGGCAAGTGTGGGAAAGGATTGGCTTCTCAATGGAGTATCATTCTTGGGGTTGTTATTTGGAAGTTGTGGGGGTGGAGAAATTCTTCTCTGTTTGAAAGGAATTTTATGAAGCCTATGAACCCAGCTGATATAATTCTTCATTGCTGGAAGAATTTTATGCTAGGACTCGATACTTATCAGATGGTCCCGCTGCAAGGGGCTTTCCGCCATCGAGATGGTGAGAGTATGGACGAGGCCTTCGGATGACCGGATTAAATTGAATGTTGACGGCTGTGGTAGTACTAAGATCTTCCAAGGTCAAAGGGGGATTATTGCGAGATAGTAAGGGAGACTGGTTATGTGGTTTCATGAAAGAAATTGGTGTTTGTGATGCAAATGCTGCGGAGGAGTGGGCAGTTTTTGAAGGTTTGAATCTCACTTGGGATTTAGGCTTGAAGAAACTCATCTTAGAATCAGATGCTTTGGATCTTATCACAAGGCTGTCTGATGCGAATGTATACAGTGGAAGTGTGCTCTTGGTGAAAATCCAAGAAATGTTAAGACGGGAATGGCAATCGGATCGCTGATGTGCTGATGTACTAGCAAAGCAGGGTAGGGTATTAATAAAACTGCTTTAGTAGAGGAATGTCCTAGGTTCCTTTGGATATGGGTTGAGCAGAGAGTATGGGAATTGTTTCCCTGGTGTTTAATTTCTATTTCATGTAATTTGGCTTTTAGCCATCCTTTATATATATATATATATAGGGAAAAACACTTTATGTGGTAGGAGAAGTGTTTTTCTTTCATGTCACACACATAATGAAATGGTGACCCAAATATATATATAATGAGCATTATATATATGTGTGGTCCCACCATTTCCATGTAAGTGTAAGAATTTTTTTCTTCTCATGCAACATGAGAAGTTTAAACCCCATATATATATGGTATGAGAAAAGTATTTTCCAGCTATTGGAGATAGAGTTATCTCCAATGACCCAAAAACTACGTCGTTTTGAATTAATGAAGGGTGTGTTAGTAATTTTAGGTAAATTAATGAAGAGTGTTTCGGTAAAAATTATATGATTAAAAAATAAACAAAATTAGAATCAAAATCATTTTTTTTAATTTCGTAATTTTTTTGTATAATAATATAATCGAATATTGATCTTGGTATAGTAACTTGATTTTTTTTTAAAAAAAATAGACTCAACTTTTTAATATTTAAATATTATTATAACACAATAAAAAAATACAAAGTACGCAAAAGAGAATAAAATGCATGAAGAATTTTACCATTTATAATTTATAAAACAGCTTATAAAATTTACATTTCATATAGACCAATGTATACGTTTGATCTTTTATGTTTGTATCAAGTTTTATATTAGTCCTTAAGTTTATAAAATGTATTTTTTTGTCCAATTTTTATGTAGACTACTCGTTGTATAGAAAACTACGTATACCAAACAGTCCAATTTTTACGTATACCAAACAGCCCGATTTTCCATTTCAACTTTGATAAATCCTGTCTCGTCTCCCCCCTCCTCTTCTCCCTCACGCAAACTCAACAGGTGATATTTGGAGTTAAACAACAGGTGATATCTATCTTCCCTTCCCTTTTCTGGTTCTTTAATTTTGATTTTTCTGCTGGCACTACTCATAATAATGTTAGGTGAATCTGAGGCATAGGCATTCATAGCCTCTATACGCTTCTTCGTCTTTTTATTTCCCTGTGGTGTGTGCCTGTGTCGGGCTTTCTGCAGTTTAGGGTGGATAGTTTACAGCTCATTCAATAAGTAAAAGTACTCTTTCACAAAAAGAAGAAGAAGTACAACTACTCCTATTTATTAAATCCTTTTCATTAATATTATTTTATTCAGCTACATCTTTCTAATGAATGTATTATTGTAGTGATTAATTAGGGAAAATTTTGATGCCGTTGGGCTTGTGCACGACTCCTTTGTACCTGGATCCTATTTTAATTTTGTTGTGATGGATTCAATAGTACTTTTGTAAACAGCATAATAATAAATAAATAAAAAAACAAGAGGATTTAGTCCTTTACTAACCAGGATTTAGTCCTTTTGTATTGGTTTTATGATGATTAATTCTTACTAGTGGCTTTAATTCTTCTAACCATGAGAGTTGCTATAAAAAAGTGGGTTGTGCCTTTTTTATCATGGTTGATGCTTTCAGAGGAATAGTGAGTTCCTTTTAGCCACGAACTGTGTAATTAAACCTTTCACTACCATGGCTGAGTTTTACAAAGCCTTTATAAATAAACTTGCTTCTCTTTCTAGCTGCCAAGGTAGTTTTTGAATAGATTGTCTAAATTTTGGACAAACGACTCATAGTATTTCTTGAGATTCATCCTTATCCCCAAACAAACTGTAATTGATCCAAAATCATTTCAAACATTGGCAGATCAAACAAAAAGACTTGCAGAGAAAAGCATAAATGGCACTACCTCCGGTTCCAAATATAGGACATAATTTACAGTGCAATTTGCACTACAAACTATTGCATTACAAATTATATCCTATATTTAGGATTGGAAGAGTATTTGCAGAGAAGCAAGATTTCAATATTTCAGGACCAACTTATCTCAAATCCGTTGACTGGTGTGTCTATATATACATATATGTTCTGTTCAGAGATCTCCTAAAATCTCTTGCCACATAAAAAGTACTTAGGCAAACAGCAACAATATTTAAACAGTTATATTTATAATTTATTGTTTATAATGCATGCATGCAGGAATAACGCAAGCCACAGAAGGTGCGTGCTTGCAAGCTTGATTCAAGGAGTGTACGTTCATGAACACGACCGCCGAGAGAAACGGACCAAAGCCCAATGTCTGGCCTTACCCTGGTGGCACTTCTTCCACTTTCATCTCATTGAAACTCTCTTCGACACCTCAGACCGCTCCGTCATCGGAGCCGTCCTCGAACTCACCTCCAATTCCGTCAACGTCAACGTCAACGTCATCAATTCCCCAAATATGTCATCGCCTTCCGAGGATTCATCACCGCCAATCTGGCCTCATCTCTTTATAAAGACACCCTCTTATGTCTCAGGTACTATTTCGGCACCCTCCACAACAGCACACGCTTCCGCCACGCCCTCGGCCGAGTTCAACACTGGGCCGGCCGCTCCCCCAACGTCTGGCTCACCGGTCACTCCTTAGGCGCCGCCATATCTCTGCTTGCTGGCAAGGACATGGCCCTGTCAGGTTGTTATCTTCCCACCTACCTCTTCAACCCTCCCTTCCTTTCGGCTATGTTGGAGACGACGATAACTAGTAACAGCCCGATACTGCGTCAAGGAATTCACATTGCCTCTTCAGTGGTGAAAGCTGGAGTCTCTATTTATTTACGGGGCAGTGAAAAGGAAGATCGGTTTTCAGCCTTATGTGATTGGGTTCCTTGTTTGTTCTTGAATCCAGGTGACAATATTTGTCGTGGTTATATTGGGTATTTTGAGCAAAGGTTGAAGATGAAGTGGCCTTGCGCTAAAGCACTGGAGGATGTGGCCACAAAGCATACTCTTAAGAGCCTTATAATGTCTAATGTGTTTGACATAAATTCGGAGCCTGGCCATTTGATTCCTTCTGCTGAGTTGATCATCAATCAGGCTCACTCTCCTTACCCCAGAGTGGCTCATGGGATTCAACAATGGTGGGACCCTACTCTGCTTTATCATCCTGTTATATATCGTTACAGGTGATAATAACTTGACAAGGTTTTAGGTGAGGTGAGGCTTACTTGTTCATCCATATATAAGTGTGTGTGTGTGTTAATCTCTACTTCACTTAAAATGCTTTAAAGATGCATAGTATATAAATGAGAAAACCATGAACATGCAAGTCCTTGACATGGTCTAGAATATAAATCATTTAGTGATGGTACAAATCAAGTGGTGATTTGTAGAAAATATATTGTAAATATTGATTATGAAGTAGCAGATTTTGCTTTGCTAATCAATTTTTTTTGGTTGCACATCTAGTCTTCGGAACTCATTGATTCCAATTAATCCGAATTCGTCCTGTGTCGGGCCCACGATCGTAGTGGAAGAGCTTCCAAACCCATTTTTCCATCTACATGACTCAAACCGAGGACGTGTTTAAAGGAGAAGAAGTCCCTTTTCACTCGATCTCGATGGGTGTTGGTTTTGCCAATCAGGACATAATTTATGTTCCAAAAGTTCAACGAGATATATATAAAAAGAGCAACATATTTAAGATCTCTAGGATTAAAAAGCCCAAGTAAATTGGTATACCATTAAAGGAAAGACAAGTTTAATTTAATTTCATCATGATGAAATGGATAAAAAGAAGAACACAAATTTGAATCCTAGAAAATATAGTTGATTGAGAGAAGTAAGAACCCTTTGTTCTTTAAGCCTTGAAGGAGAAACCCTTGATCAAATAAATAAATTTGGGATTTTTTTTCTTCCACTTCAACAAATTAAGCCAACATATACTGCTAGAATTATATGAGGGAAGGGTCTTGGACCCTCCTAGTCATGTTAATTATTGATGTTAACTTTCCTAAATTACAATCTTTGATCATTTGTACGGTAATTGACCCTTAATAAAAACTCAATTTATATGTACAATCAACCAAGATTATTTAACAAAAATTTATAAATATAAAAGATAACGAAGAACAAAGCCTTATAATTTAAATATTTAAATATTATTATAACACAATAAAAAATACAAAGTACACAAAAGACAATAAAATGGATGAAGAATTTTACTATTTATAATTTATAAAACAACTTATAAAGTTTACATTTTATATAAGCTAATGTATATTTTTGATCTTTTATGTTTGTATATATATCAAGTTTCATATTAGTTTCTTAAGTTTATAAAATGCATATTTTGTCCTTCAATTCTTAACATTGTTAGTTTTATCTAACTAAAAATGTTGACATTTATGAGAAATAACCTGTTAATGGAGTGTTGGTCACTTCCGAATTCCGATGAGTAGAAAAGGCAAGATTTGAACAAGACGCCGCTCATCACCCAATTAGAGTTTTCATGTAATAATACATACTCTCGGCTGCAATTTTTTTTTTTTTTTGGAAAAAATGTCAACTTGTTATTTTAAAAAAAAAAGAAAAAAAAAGGAGGGAGGATGTCAAGTTAACTAGCAAAAATCTGCTTCTTACCTACTGTTACCAAACCTAATGGGGCTAAACTGCAAAAAAAAAAAAAAAAAAAAAAAAAAACAGCAGAAAGCTTCAGATGGAATCATACATTATCTAGCTTCAGTATTTCATCTTACCACAACATACGAACATTTAAGAAACTGATCAATGACATTTTCAATTACTGCTTATGTATGTTAGAAAGTTTAGTTGGTGCTTCAATTCCAAGGTCCATTAAGTCAGGCCTATTATAGATCTATATTAAGATGGTTTTATTTTCTTTGTGGTGTTTTAATTAAGGCTTGTTTGCTTCTAGTAATTATCTCTACCTATCCCAATCCAAATAAAGAAGGAGATTGTGTTAGGGCCTACAGCCAATGAAAAAATTTATCAAATATCTTATGACCATGGATCAACGACAAAATTGTGCTAATACTTGGTCATTGCCCACAACGAATTGTTGCTCGCGTACAATGACGAATGAGCAAGAGTCGCTGCATCATTAGTCCAGAGAGAGCAAGATCTATGAAGATGGTAGGAGTTATGAAAAAGAGAAATATTAGTATCTTGTGCCTTCAAGAAACTAAAACTTGCATATTTCAAACTTTGGTTCACATGTCAAGTTATACAAGAAATAGGATTATTGGTATAATAATCATTGATGAAGAATGGAAGAA
Source organism: Acacia pycnantha (assembly GCA_025563575.1). Taxonomy (NCBI): domain Eukaryota; kingdom Viridiplantae; phylum Streptophyta; class Magnoliopsida; order Fabales; family Fabaceae; genus Acacia; species Acacia pycnantha. The sequence continues at coordinate 253,115 of JAMWYP010000420.1, read as the reverse complement.
GATCATGAAAAGACTGCTGGTATTGAGAAAATATATGTGATGAGATTAAGGAAGATACAAGGGGTAGAAAGAGAAGAATCTGCTGGCTCAAAGAATTATTCTATGGCTCCAGAATATGAGGAACCAAGAATGATGAACTAGTCGCTCTTAGCTTAATATAGGGGTATGGGACTGCGTCGGGAGTGTGGAAGTTACTTTTTGGGATATATTGTTTTTTGGGTAGCTAAGACGATTTAGGTCTTATTTTTGGAATAGTAAGGTTGGGAGAGTCTCTGGCCACTCAAAAGCCAGACAAATTCCTCTTGTTGTGTGTTGAATCCTTGCTCTTTGATATTTTGTATTTTGCTATTGTATGTGATATTTTGTATTGTCTTCCAATCAGGGAATTGTTTGTTGTAACTCTGATTTGGTTTCTTGAAATTAATAGCAAAGCCTAAGCATTTCCTCATTAATATGTTGTTGTACTTTGCGGTTCTGTGTTGGAATTGTAATAGTGAGGTTGCAACAGAATATGGTGGAAGTTAAAAGAGACGGGGACATAATCATATCCGACCAACGAAAAAGAAAAGTGATGCCAATTAAGTGTAGAATTTGGCATGTTGAGAATTACATGGATGACTAGGTTGATTATAAAAATGACTACTACTATAGTAAACTGATAATCATTTTGATGAATAAGTAATACTAAAGTTCTCTGTAATTAGGTTAGTTTTCGTCTCTTTCCTCTTCTTTTAATTTCCTAAATTGTTCTACACTTACCTTATCAATGGTATCAAGTTGAAGTTCCTTGGCCTTCCTTGTTTTACCGTTCTTGAATAGTTCTTACTAGATCCTAGATTAGTTGCCACCAGCCGATTGTCGAAGCTCACTTCCAAACCGTTTGAGGCAATACAACATCTTTATGGATTGTTAGCGGTTGTGCAAGTTGTTGATCATTGGATCATTAGAAATGATCAAACTTAATTCTTAATGTTCTTTCCTAATTAATTTTCTCAATAAAAATTAATAGTTCTTCTTTATAATTTCCTAATTCTTTTACACTTACTCTTTATCATTTGCATGGTATCATAGTTGATAGTTCCTTGGCCTCTCCTCTGTTTTTCACCGTTCTTGAATAGTTCTTACTCGATGACCTAGAATTCACCCAGTTGCCACCATGGCCGATCCTGACAAAGCCAGTGCACACCAAACCGTCAAAGAGGCAATACAACATCTTTATGGATTGTTAGCGGTTGTGCAAGCTCGACTTCTGATCGATTGGCATCATTAGAAACTGATCAAACTTAATTCTTAATGTATAAATTAGATAATTAATTTTCAACAATAAAAAAATTAATAGTTATTATTTATAAAAATGTGTTAATTGTTTTAAAATAAGCTCTTTAATCATTTGCATGGTAACCATTCATGAATGAAAACTCCTTTACTATATGCAATCAATAGAAATAGTTTTTTAAAAAAAAATATGAAAGACAAAAAAAAATTTTGAGATCTTACCTTTAGGACTAAAGTAAGCATTAGAGGGAGGTATTGCTCTTTAAGATGGGGAGAAGAGAAAAGAATTTTTTTTGCCATCAAGAAACTAATATATTTAAGAGGATAGTTGTATGTGATTTCCCAATTATAATTATAAATTAGACGCGCCTTAGGTTTTTGGTCATCCGTCTCTAATTTCCTTATAGTTCTCCTGTCATCTTTTGATTAAGTCTGTCTACCCTTGCTTCTCTAGTTATCTCTATTCACCTTCTTCCTCTGCTTCCTTTGGCCGTCTGACCTCCTATGTGCACCACCTTCCCCTTTGTTACTCTCTTTATCTTCCTTCCTCCAGTATCTTTGGCCTCCTATATATATATGTCTCTAGTTTCCTTCCCCTCCGCCTTCGTTTTGGTCCTAGCTTGGTCGTCTGACCCTTCTCTTTTTCTTGACTGTCCCATATCCACAAAGCTCATCTCCCTCTCGTTTAGTCACTCTCATCTCCTCCCTCTCATCAAGTTGTCCCTCTAATCAGCTTATAAATCAAGAGAAAGATTGCTTGCATGTGAGCACAAATATAAATCATGCCCTGACGTACGCTACTTATAAATAAATGGCCAATAATAAATATGTTAATTAATTGCTAATTATTAAGTTTTCAAAACGCAACATTTATAAAGGAATGTGAAAGATTACAACAATGTGAGGGGCTTTGTATGGACTATGGTTGTGCATTCTCTTTACCATGAAATTTTCGGTATTTAATAATAATTAATTAGTATTATTCCATATCTTAAATTAGTAAAGGGTTCACATTAGGTGTTTTTCCTTATGTGCTTGTTATGTTTTTTCCTCTAATTAGAGGGATTAGACATTTTTTATAAATTCTATTTATTTAGATTATATTATATATTGCATTGTGAAACTTTTTTTGCACCCAGTATCTCAAATTAATTAATTTTCAGTCCTGCATTCAGAAATATTTTTCCTGTAACTCCAGTATCCTAGAAATTAATTAATTTGAGATACTGGGTGCAAAAAAAGTTTCACGATGCAACATATAATCTAATCTAAATAAATAGAATCTATAAAAATTTTAAAAAAATAAAAAAAATGTCTAATCCCTCTAATTAGAGGGAAAAGCACATAAGAAGCATATAAGGGAAAAACACCTAATGTGAATTCCCTAATGTGACTTTACCTCAACCAAACAGTTTTGACAACTAATTCAACATTTGGGGGCTTGTTTCGTACGAGGAAATTAGAGTAAAAAGGAGGAGTTTATGAGTTGAATTTAAAAAATTAGAAAAGTGGGGTTGAAATTTTTTAATGTATTTTTCATACTCTTTTATCTTACATCTTCCCTTTATTAAAATTTGTTAACTCCACTTCTTCAATTTTTTTAAATTCAACTCACCAAAATTTTAATTTTCCTCTTATCTCTATGACAATGTTCCTCCCTTTGCAAGAGATTTGTGGCACAACGATTGTATGGGACCCAATCCCCCTCTAGATTCCATTTCTATATTAAAAAAAAATCGCTTTCCTCCTTTACGTTTTCATTCAATTGTAATAGTGAGTAGCATTCTTGACTCTTTTTGTGAAAAATTGTTTCTTCTCATGTTGTAGGAGAAGTGTATCCTCATGTCATAAAAAGATATGGGTCCCACCATTTCTGTGCTTGAATTTTATATATATATATATAAAAGATATAGGTCTCATCATTTCATGTGTGTGTAGGAATCTTCTTATTCCTATGCAATATGAGAAGTGTAAACCCCTTAAAGTATTAAGGTAAATAATTCAATGAAATTTATTAGCATTATTGGCCATATAATGTATTTAACAAATTTTGTGATAAAAAATATTAATGAAAAAAAGCAAACATTATTTTTATAAAAAAAGAAGAAGTAAACATTCTAAAGCGGAGAAAAAACAAAAGGACGCTGCAGCATTTTACAACAGAATTGTTCACCACAAAAATACCGTAAAATTGCTTATATTTAAACAGGTATTTAAAAGTAAAACGTGGTTTTAAGGTGGTTTATAATGTAAAAATGAAAAACAGCCAGATTTTGTCCGTGATAAATATTTATATATTTATATGAATATATGAATTTCTTATGAATTATTTTTAGTAATATAGTTTAATAATACACACACACATATGATCCCTCAAAAAATAAAACATAGAGGAATAACCTTATCTTAACAAAAAAGACCGCAGTAGATGCACCATGCATGTGATAGATTCTGATTAAAACAGGCCACGTTAATCTAATAAAAACGGTCGATCCTGTCTTCCTCTTCCTCAAGATCACGACAAGTTGAATGGGCCATCGCTGTTTTGATTTTTCTGCATCATACCCTCTTGTCTTTATTAAAAGTTACTTATCCTCATCGACTTCTTCTTCTTCCCTCAGGCCTTCCATGGATTGTCTATCTATTTATACATATCTCCCTTACCTCACTCATCACCCTCTCTGATTTTACATATCTTATTCCGCCAGCATGGCTCCACCACCTACAGTTTCCGTTTCCTCGTCGGAACCTCTCAAGCTTCACGCCTCCGACATCGGAAGCATCAAAGCCTTCGCCGACGCCAATGGACTCTCCCCGATTCCTTCCACCTACTATTCTATCGTTGAAGCCCGAGATGACGTCGCCGACCACCTCGCTTCCTCCATCCCCGTCATCGATTTCTCTCTCCTCACCTCCGACCACCCTCAGCTCCACGCCGACGCCGTCTCCCAACTCGGCAAGGCCTGTGCCGAATGGGGTTTTTTCATGGTAAAAACTGCAATCATGCGATGAATCGTTTTCTGTTGGAGGTTAACGATGTGTGAATATTGTGGCAGGTCACGAATCATGGGATATCGGAGAAGCTGATGGAGGAGGTCATGAACAAGGCTCACGAATTCCATAACTTGCCGGTGGAGGAAAAGAAGGAATTCGGCGACAAGGGTCCCTGGGCACCCATCCGACACGGCACAAGCTTCTTCCCTCAAGCAGAGAAGGTTCATTACTGGAGAGATTACCTCAAGGTCCTCACATCCCCACAATTCAATTTCCCACACAAACCTCCTGGTTTCAAGTAAGTTCATCAACCCTCTCTCTGTTTCCCCTGTTTCTTGGATTACTATAATCCACTCCATGATACTGTGTGTACAGGGAGGTGGCTTATGACTATAGCAGGAAAATCCGGGCGGTAGCGACGACTTTGCTCCAAGGGATATCGGAGAGCTTGGGATTAGAATCCAAGGCCTTGGTGGAGTGCACTGGTTTTGATTCTGGTTTGCAGGTTTTCGCCGTCAACTTGTATCCTCCGTGCCCTCAGCCAGAGCTGGCCTTGGGTTTGCCTCCTCACACCGATCACGGCCTCCTCACACTCCTCTACCAGAACGGAATCGGAGGCCTTCAGGTCAAGCACGACGGCAAGTGGGTCAACGTCAATCCTCTCGCCAACTGCCTCATCGTCAACGTTGCAGATCAACTTGAGGTAACTTCCTCATCGTCAATGTATATGTATATGTACATATTCACATGGTATGTGTTAAACATTAAATCTCAAATTATTAGGCGGTAAGCAACGGCAAGTGTAAAAGCATATTACACCGGGCAGTATTGAACAACAGAGACACAAGGATTAGTATAGCGCTTGTGAATGGACCAGAGGTGGAGAAGGAGATAGGGCCGGCTCCGGAGCTGGTGGAGAAAGAGGAGCCATTGTACAAGACCATTAAATATAGGGACTACTTCCAGGTTCAGCAGCAGGTCAAGTTCGCCGCCGACAAAAGTGCTTTGGATGAAATTCGACTGAATCCTCAAAACTAATTGATATATGTCATTATGTTTGTGTTGGGGCGTAGCAACAAACCTACTCAATAATACAGGATTTTAAATCCACAGTAAAATCCAAAAGATGATTCCTCTCAAAATTTTATTACATATAGGTGTAAATATTATATTTCTTCTTATCTGGAGCAGCAGATTAATTATATAAAAGAGCCACATCTACTCATATCCCATCCAAGAAAAACAAGATTTCACACACACACATATATATATATTATTTTATTTATATTGGCATGTTGAGCAGATTTTATATAGTCTCAATTGAAGAAAACAAGTTTCACTTCTTTAATTTGTTATCCGTGATATCTTTTGCCATGGTTTTCCCATATACGAGCTGATGAGCTAACAAACAGGGGTCTAGGAACTAGAATATATGCTAGCTAATGGCTCAAGGTTTAAAACGGATTGTTTTTATATATGCCTGAAAAGTACTGAATATACAGCTTTTGAAGAAACGAAATAAAGTGGGTGTATATTGGTACAAAGCTAAAACGAATGACAAGTGCGACAGAATGAATATATGTCAAGGCAGTGACATGTTGAGTGATAATGTTTTGGAGAGGAATTTTTCATATATAGGCCTTTAATTTGGAGAACCGGAACTGGTTTGCCTGCTAAGCAACCTTTAATTTGAACAGCTTCGCTCACATTTTAAGGTAGGTGAGAGTTGGAAAACTGAGGCAGAGCAAGAACTTCATATCAGATCATGAAAACATGGATGAGAAAGAGGAAATAAAAAAAAATCAGAATTAATCTTGAAACTTGAAGATAAAAGAGATGGAAATTAAAAAGAATTAAGCTTTTCTAAATTTTGAAGCTTGAAAGAATGGAGGAAAAGAAAAGGACAGTAACTTTCACTTAAATCTAATAAACTTGTCACTGTTTTAAGAACCAATATTATTGTTCATCAACAACTGAGAAATGTGAGAGAAGCCATCATCATTATTGTTGTTCATATTGATTTGAACCATAACTTTTATATCCGATCCAATTCATGATCCAAAGTGTTGTTATGGATTCGGATTTAAGTTCCAAGCAACACCAAAAGCCATATAATTAAATATGACCATGCATTTTCCTTCCCTAGCAAAAGAATCACCTTTCAACTTGTACTATATGTTCCCAATATGGATTAGCGTGCGAAAATGCTTATGAACTTCTATTAATAGTGCGTCCAACACCATATACATTTTAGAGGTGTAAAAGTACATATGAATATTTAAAATAAGAGCAAAAATGCCAGTAATAAATACCTTTATGCAAATGCAAAAAGAGTGTAGTGCACACTATAAGAAGTGACAGTGTTAGGTCAAACTTAATGGTGCTGTCATTTTTGTTCATATTTTAAATGTTTAAGGATATTTTTGTACCTCTGAAATGTATATGGTGATGGACGCACCTTATATAAAAGTTTATGGATATTTTTGCACCTTCATCTTCCACTCAATCGCCAAAAGGCACAAAGCTATAGGTTGATTTGAATTAGTGTTAAAAAAACGCAAGACAAGACAAAACTCTTCTTGCATACTTATCACAAAGGAATAACCTACAACCCCTCACTTTAAAACGGGTGCTCAATGTCATTGTGGCACCTGAATGGATCAATCTTACCCACCTAATGTTAGGATATATTAAAAAGTCTCACATCAACGAATTAAGAAATGAACTGAAGGTATGTATAATGTTAAAGTAAGTTATATTAAAGTAGCTTTAGTTATTTTGAATAAAAGAAATGGAGGGTAACACAAAAGCATCATAGCGTTGGCGAAACAAAGAACAGTACACATGATGGTCTTGAAAGTTTGTCCTCGCCTGGAAAAAGGTGGGTTTGATGCCCAATCACATACATCCTAACTTCATCTCGTCTCATTCTTTTCAACAACATATGTAGTGGCAACATCACCACTAACAATAATCGTTCATATATATGTGTCAAGCGTGGCAACAAACCTACGTGTGTTAAAGCGGAGATGTGAGTACAGTTTGTGTGCGCTTGTGTGTATGTGTCGCTCCTAGCTACACTCTGAGTATTGACAACAGATGTATATTACTATGTTTTTATAGGATCCGGATTTTCTCGCATCCTCTCCTCGCATCCTCGCATCTGTGAATCCTGGCCGTCCAAAAATTGATCCAACCGTCCAGAGAGACCACACATCGTTTTTTTCATCTGTACCGCATGCGGTATTTGTAAAAAAGCTCCGGACCGTTAGATCCTTTTTTGAAAGGCTAAGATGAGGACGCTGAGGGAAGAGGAGGGGCGCTTCTGAGATTATCTGCTCCCGTTTTTATATTGGTATGTGTCAGTCGCTTTTCACGGTCAAAGCTCTAGTAGTTGGGGCTAAGCATGCCAGATGTTGAGAGATTTCTAAAGTTTCAATTGGGTCTGACTTCTTTAAGCAAATGGTGATCCCTGATATCGTTTGCCATTGTTTCCCATAAGCGAGCTAACAGGGGAATAGGAACCAGAATGCTAATGGCTCAAGGGTAAAGCCGGAGCGTTTTATATATGAGACAGAATTCATTCCTTCACTCACACCTTGACCAAAAGAATAATATATGGAAAGGAATCTATGCTCATAGAACTCTATTTTGGACTTCAAACGACTTGAGATTCATCCATATCCCCAAACTGACTGTTCTATATAATCTCAAACATTGGCATATCAAACAAAGACTTGCAGAGAAGAGCAGAAATGGTACCAGAGGCGCACATTTTCAATATTTCAAACCCCTCGACTGGTTTATTTGTTCATGATCTCCTTAAAATCTCTTGCCATATAAAAACTTTAGCTTCTAGCCACAACATTTAAACAGTTATATTCATTGGTTCTCATGCATGCATGCAGGAATAATGCAAACCACAGAAGGTGCGTCCTTGCACGCTTGGTTCAAGGAGTGTATGTTCATGAACACGACTGCCGAATGAACCGGTCTGGACCCAAATCTCTGGCCTTACCCTGGTGGCACTTCTTCCACTTTCATCTCATCGAAACTCTCCACGACACCTCCAACAACTCCGTTATCGGAGCCGTCCACCAACTCACCTCCAAATCCGGCCACGTCAACATCATCAATTCCCCCAAATACGTCACCGCCTTCCGAGGAATCATCACCACCGCTCTGTCCCCACCTCTTTACAAAGACACCCTCTTATGTCTCCGCTCATCCTCCATAACAGCACCCGCTTCCGCCACGCCCTCGGCAGAGTTCAACACTGGGCTACCGTATGGCTCACCGTCACTCCTTAGGCGCCGCCGAGAACATGGCGTCGTCCGGGTGACATCTCCCTTCCTACCTTTCCCCTCTGCTTTGTTGGACAGGACAACGACTAGTAACAACCCGAAACTGCGTCAAGGAATTCACATTACAACTTCTGTGGTTAAAGCAGGAGTGTCCATTTATTTACAGAGCCAGCAGAAGAAGAAGAATCTCGAAAAGGAAGATCAATTTTCTGGCTTGTCTGATTGGGTGCCCTGTTTTTTCTTGAATCCAGGGGACCCTGTTTGTTGTGGTTATATTGGGTATTTTGACAAGAGGTTGAAGATGAAGCAGCTTGGAGCTGAAGCACTTGAGGATGTGGCCACAAAGTTTACCCTTGAGAGCTTTATTATGTCTAATTTGTTTGACGTCAGGTCAGAGCCTCGCCATTTGATTCCTTCTGCTGAGTTGATCATCAACCAGGTTCACTCACCTTGCTTCAAAGTGGCTCATGGGATTCAACAGTGGTGGGACCGTAATCTGCGTTCTCACCCTGTTATGTACCGATACAAGTAATTAATAGTAAGTTGACAAGGTTTTAGGTGAAGTGAAAAGAAATAGACAATGAATAATACTCCGAGTGACCTCATTTCTGTCTCATAATTAACATCTCATGCACAAGTGAGGCTTACTTTTTCATCCCTATATACTTCTCTCTTTCTTCACTTAAAAGATAGTACTCCTCGTTCCGAATACAAGGCATATTTATCTAATTTAATTATATTAAAAAAGTTTGTTAGCGTGATATATATTTTCTAAAATAATCTAATCATCTTCTTTAATTCACGCATCTACCCTCTTTCTTAATTATTGTTGACAAATTAAAACATCAATAAAGGCAAATAAAAAATCTGTGTCTTATTTCATATTTAAAATCAATATCAACTTTTTAAATATGTCTTTATATTAAGAACTAAAGCGGGTACTATTCTATCCTTAATATAGTCCAAGTTAACAAATCTGAAAAAAAAAACCCTAAATAAATTACTTTAAAGTATTTTATAAATGATCATATAATATATATTATGATTCAGTAATTTATTTAATTTTTTTTATTTTAGTTAACGGGGTCTTATATTAATTAAGTAACAAAGATAGTATATAATACTGTAATAAAAATAAAAGTAATCAATGAGACAAACTTGTGAATGTGATCGTGCGTCCAACAGTTATAGCGGATATGAATTCACATTAGGTGTTATTCTCTTAGGTACTTCTTATGTGCTTTTCCCTCTAATTAGAGGGATTAGGCATTTTTAATTTTTTATAGATTATATTTATTTAGATTAGATTATATGTTGTATCGTGAATTTTTTTTTTCACCAAGTATCTCAAATGAATTAATTTCCAGGATACTGGAGTTACATGAAAAATATTTATGAATACAGGACTGAAAATTAACTAATTTGAGATACTGAGTGTAAAAAAAGTTTCACGATGCAATATATAATCTAATATAAATAAATAGAATCTATAACAAAATTTAATAAAATAAAATAAAATTTCTAATCCCTCTAATTAGAGGGAAAAACACATAAGGGAAAAGCACCTAATGTGAACCCCCCAAACCAAAAAAGTATGAATGATGTTGTTTTTGTGATGCCAATTTAAGATTGAGTAAGAAAAAGACAGCTCAAAACTCTCATACATATAATTTTGATGATCTTCCATCGATGATGATTGGATAGCGAAAAATGAAGAAGATTGAGAAGATGTAGACGACTTGGATGTTGATGTCTATGATGAGGAAAGCTTGAGTGAAGTTGAAATGAGAGAACCTATAGATGATCATGATTTAGACATTTCAAGTTTTGCAAATGAACTTGTTATAAGAGTAAGAGAAGATAACATTGAGGATATGCAAGTTGATGTGTGTTTAATTTGAATCAATTGATATAATTTAAGAATTGTTAAATTTAATTCTTTTGATGTTTTGGAACTTGGTTGTAGGAGTTGTTAAACTCCTTTTATGATTTTTGACTTTTGTTTTATATAGTTATATGACTTATATCTTTTAAATATGAAGTTGTTCATTGAATTGAGTAGTGACTTATATTTTTTTGCACACACACACGCGCGCGCACACATACACACATAAAATATTTTGTATCTTGACCTTAAGTAATACAAATTTTACGTTTCGTGTTAATTTCTACGATTTACGTTTTTACCATCCCTTCGTTTTTACGAAGAAACTTGATTTTGACAATATTAGTCTAGAGACTACAAAGAATCATTTAGAGATGGTACAAATCATAGTGCTAACCATGTAGAGAACATAATGATGGAATGAATTGTAAGATTTGGTGTGTTTGGTAATTTCAAAATCATAATCATGGTCCACATATGATATTGCTGTTGCTATTAATCTATAAGCTACCTTTAATTTTCTGCTATCAATGGTAATTGATATTGCTATTAAGCACATGTATGCATAATTATAGCTATTTTTTTATAATTTATTTAATTATCTTATCAAGGGGATTATATGAAGGTGAACTAATTTGGCTTGCAAGACAATAAATATGGGTGTATTTGGGATCACATTTGGAGGCCCAATTGTGCATTTCAACCGCCAAAAGCCACTTTTTGTTATGTTTGGATTAATGTTTTTTCAATTGCACTTTTGAAGAAAAAACTACTTTAAATCATAAATCAAATTTTATGCATTTGTCTTTTTCACCGTGAGAGAGAAGTTTCTACCATTGAGAGAGAGTTGATAAAAACCTCAGGAAGAAAAGGTATTGGGTATTGGTCCTGCCTTCTTTAATTAAAATAACAATATGGTTCTTACCAAAATTGGTCTTATAGATAAAATTTAGTCCTTATTATATATGTCTACTTAAGGGTTAATTTGATGGACCTCGGTCCAGTGGACTTAAAACCCTAAATTTATCCTGGTCGACCCGAGCTCTCTTTTTAAAAAAAAAAAAAAAATCACTACTAAAATTAGTCACCACCTGGAATTAACTGAACATCTTAATATGCTTTTTAATTTATAGAAATCACTTTTCATTAAGTCACTTTTTATTACTTTTGGAAATCAAGTGAAACTAGAGCTAAAATATTGTCTCTCAAGAAGACAAAAAAAAAAAAAAGGAAAAAAAACCATGGGTAAAAACTCCCTATTAGAAATTTAATTAACGTGAAGAACTTTACAAGTTTATATATTCGAAGAATGACAATACTCGATTGAGGTTATTTTCACCAATTAAATTTTTAAAGGGAGAATTTTCTCCAATTTTCTTAAATTTTAAGTAATTTAGTATTTTGAAATTTTTACCAATAATACATTAATTGTTTTTGTTTTTATTAAAATCGTATTATTTTTAGTCATTTTATATCTAAACTTACTTTTCCATTAATCATCAAAATAAGTTTCAGATTATCAAACTGATTTTTTCAAAAGTCAATCCAAATAAATTACACTACACAACCTAACTTTTACTTTATCTTACATTTACAAAAGTCATATTGAAAAAAAAATGACTTCTCTCACTACTAATTCAAACACACTAGTAATTTTGCCGTGTAAAACAATAAATAGGGCATTTAAAATTAGCTCCGTATTATCCTTCAAAAGTAAAAGAAATAAATAAAATTCATACTTACAACAACAAAAATCCATTTTCATTTTTTTATCTCCTTCATTTTTCAGGCAGTCCCCAAAGTCATGTCTATATTCTATATTTCAGGTAAAAATATATATATTATAGAAATTGAAATTAATAATTAACTTTGAAGAAGTAAAACTAGCTGATTCTTCTGTCAAAAAAACAAAAGATACTCATGCGATAATTTATAAAGATCTAGATTCTTACCTTAATATTTTTTTGCTTAGGCGTCCGATATCTTAAGCAAGGCCATCTTTAGACACATCAACAACCCTGGACTAATTGGACCGAGATTTAGGGTTGGCCCCTTTCGAGAAGCCTCTACCACCCACGCCGCTGCATTCCCACGTCTCGAACTCAAGACCGTGGTTAAATTAGGACAACCCTTACCAATTGACCTAAGCGCTTGATGGTTTACCTTAATATTTAACTCAATAATTCATGCTCATGTGTGGAATAATACTCGTTACATTAACTCTAAACATTCCTTCCACCCAGGACTTCACAGTCGTTAATTTAGTTAATTACTATATTTAAGGAATAGGATACAATACTTTTTTATAATGATTGATCAATGATTAATGGTGCTGAACAATATTCATGGACCAAACTCCGGTCTAGTCTTAACAGGATCCAGTGGGCCACATAACAGAGACAACCTCGCATCGCATCACTGTTTCTTGCTGATTGCTTTGGGCCCAACCCAGCCCATCATATTATTATACTTACTTTATTTTAAATTAAGGAACCCATACAGGACCCAATTAAGCACTGTAATTTAAAAAGCGCCTAACAACTTTCACATACCAAAAAAGGTCACCAGGACCTTTTTTGTATTTTCATTAAAACGCTTAGTTGTTAATGCGATCGATTTAGTTGTTAACCTAGGCCGATATTGTTGTTAATGTGATTGATTTAATTGTTAAAATATTGTTATTAATGCATCTGATTTAGTTGTTAACTTAGTATTGATTTTTGTTGTTAATATGGCTATTTTAGTTGTTAACGATTATACTTAAAAGGCCCTAGGACCCTTTTGGTATGTAAAAGTTATTGGGGCCTTTTTGAAATTTTAGACTTTAATTGGGCCCCTATATAGATTTTCCTTAAATTAAATATTTTCCCACACATTCCATGGATATTGTATATGTGGATAGAATAAACTTGATATTACTTCATTACTAAGATCATCCTTAATATAACAAATATAAGAAAATAGTTAAAGCTAATTTTTTGTAATAAATAGATTTTGGTTTTTTTGAATTACTCGTCCGTGAAAATTCCTTCAATATGTTGAATCAATAGGAATATTATGAACCAACATTTATTGGGAGTAAGTAGAAAAGATTTGCTCTCTCATCATCACGCCCTCAATTCGAGGTGTGGGAATGAAGCTCTTCCCCTTACGACCGTAGACTTGATGCATAAATCCATTAGTTGGTGAACCCGGTAGGATATATATATATGTGTGTGTGTTTTTTTTTTTTTTTGAGGCAAAATTATAAAATTGAGAGACAAAATATACTTAAATCTTATATTTAAAATCAAAACAAACTCATTGTCTAATTCTTATATTAAGAATAGCATATGAGTATTATTCATGCATAGACGATTGACTTACATACATAGGAGATATTATGAATGAATTCATCATTAATGACTTATGAACAAAAATTATTACACATAATTCTTCTTAAAACATGGAATAAATAACATAATATTAACCAAAATTAGTAATATAAAATACCAGATTTAATATCATATTTGCATTGGTTGATTTGAACATTGACATGTGATAGACCCTTCAAGTCTCGTTTGTTGAAACTTGTAACGGCATCTATGACCTGAGCTAGTATCACCAATACTATGGTGATGAGTGGCCATAAACCTCGCGTCCTTTGGGACTCGACCCTGAATAAATGGAGTCCACTATTTTTTTTTTTTTTTTGGTATTCATACGGGGCAAAATGCCCATCACATTACACTATTACTGTAACATTACAGAACGTGGGTATGCGACACCCATATTTTCCCTATGCAAAAAACTAACTATATCCGCAGGGGGAGCACTAAACCAAGTATACACCTCCTCTTGTACAAAGCTGAGATTAGCCATTGCATCAGCACATGTGTTTGCTTCCCTGTACACATGCTTTATGTCTAGTGCCACAAAATTTCCCATCCTCTTGGCAATATCTATCAGCAAGCTGGAGCTCCCAACTTCTTCCTCCTGTAGCCTCGTTGAGAAGCACCACCACTGTGGCTTGAATCAGATTCCACACAAACATACTGCATATTTAGATGCGCCGCTAGTTCCAGCCCAGTGAGGACTCCCCAAAGTTCAGACATTATAGCAGAGCATCTCCCTATTTTCCGAGAAAAGCCTCCCAACCATTCTCCACAACTTCCTCTAATCAAGCCACCACACCCTGCCTTTCTTCCCTCCCCTTTGGCAGCACCATCTACATTGAGTTTGACCCACCCCACTCTTGGAGGCACCCAACTGATATACTTCTCCTCACTTTTCCCTATACTTCTTCCAAAGTCCAGTCTAGCAGTATGAATCTCCCGTACATATCCATACACAGCTGCCCCCAAGGAAATAGGAAGCTTGAACCCATCCTCAAAGAGCCACCGATTTCTCCACTGCCACAGCATCCAACAAGCCACCCCAAAGACTAAACTCCAGTCTTTATCAGTTTTGCTCAAATTCCATGTAAACCAGTCCTTCCCTTCAAGGACTATGAACTCCCGTTCTATTTGACCCTTATGCAGCTCTTGCCATAAATTTTTTGCCACCCAGCAGTCTCTTAAAACATGCATAAGAGTTTCTACAACCATGTCACATTTGCTGCAATTAGGATCTCCATTCAGCAATCGGTGCCTTCGTTCCCCAGTTAGTAACTTCCCTTGAGTCGCCATCCATAAAAAAACTTGGATACGTCGCGGCCCCTTCCACTTCCATATCTTATTCCATTGAATCCACTACTTTTTATTTCAATACTCCCTCCTATATATCTTTTTTAAATGATACAAGGAGAAGTCTGGATTGTTTGGACTAGTGGTAACAAAGTAACGTTTTTCAACTGATTTTTACAAACCTAAGGTAGTACAAAAGTCATATTGTAAATAAAATTTATATTTGGATTGACGCTAGTAAAAAGTGCCTTTTTTTCCAAACTAAAATTTGTTTGGATGATTATTTAAAAAGCAAGTTTATATGAAAATGACTGGAAAAAAAAACATGAATCTTGTTCAATTATAGCCAAATATCCTAATTAATGTCATTTTTGTTTTTCCTATTATTTCTTAACAAGTCACTAAATTTGATTTTTTTTAATAATTTAATATTGCCCGAAGAAAAACAGAAACTGTAAATACAAAAAAAAATCACCTAATTAGACATATTTAATATGATTTTGGTATATATGATTATTGAATATTATATATATATATATATATATAGAGAGAGAGAGAGAGAGAGAGATTAAATATTAGAGGCTGTCCAAGCAGTCACCCGGGTTTAGGCCTAGCCACGCGCAAGCTAGGGCCAAAGCCTCACAGGCCAAAAGCCGCATCTTAAGAAGCCCGCACGGGCCAAAAAGATTATAACCCTCGGGGTTAGGGTCGGCCGCGGGCCATGTTTTGGACCAACTTGTAACAACTTAATTAAGACATTATACGAGTAATACGGCCTTAAAAACACATATCTGGCATAATCTCAGTTCTCAGGCATACAAGCCAGGGCATTGATTCCAACTCAAAACTAACATGAAGAAAAGAAAAATCCAAATGTAGCAAAAAGAGAAGTTGAAGCACCATTTAGTCTCCCAGTGGCTAAACACAGTGGTTCTGCATCCAAATTCAAAGATTCACAACCAGAATCACATTACTTCAAAGGTTCTATGGCATTTGAATATTGAAAACGAGGATCAATGAAAAGAATCTAACTTACATGTTGATGCCTCTCAGTCTTCAATTTGAAATTCTTGATGCCCTTGGGATTCTCAACATTAGTGCTTCATAATAAGTAATTTTACAATCATCTTCATCTAAAATTTTTGTACGATCTATCATTGCTTCATAATTCTTGATTATCCGTGATTGATTGCCACTCATCCGCTAGAAAAACTAAAGTATGAGAATTCGGGTTCTCTTAAGTTAAAGATTGGTAATGCCCAGAATTTCTATACAAAGATCTACATTCAAGAATGAAAATAATCTATGAACACGATGAAGTGCACAATAAGAAAGCAAGAAAACGTGATGTAGATCGGCTCCACCGTGGTCGACCGCCGATTGTGAGATTTAACTCGTTCCCGTGAAATCGAACCCCACAGTTAACGGAACATGCTTAGAAAAAGTTAAAACCCCGGGAATCTTTGTTCGAGAATGAAACAAATAAGTTTAGTAAGAACCCCCAGATATTCTAACGATTTTTTTTTTGGCCAGAGATATTGCAATGAATTGAAAATCGTGAATTGTCATCAAGAGGAATGAATTCAGAAATCGACAAAAGCAAAGATTTGAACTAAGAGAATAAGCAAATTACCAGATGAAAGGGTCCTTACAGCCCACACGAAGGGGCCTTCGGGGAACGGAGAAGAAGAAGAGGCCCTTTTTCGATATACAGGCGAATGTTACGCACAAAGAAGCCGGAAGAAGAAGAGGCGAATGTTTTTTAATTGGGCCCGCGGGTTGGCCCTATTATAGCCCTACAGGGGTGGGGGTTATTGTGGGCTAGGGCCAAAAATAACCCCCATATGATGGGGCTCTAGATAAGAGGGCTAAGCATGGGGTCTAAATGGGGTACTGGTGTGGGCCAGCCATTTTGACCTTTATTAAATATTAATGTCTGAGGTTAATTGAGCTTGGGATGCATCACTCTCATAGTTCAATTATTAAATTTTTTAGGATATTTTTACTAATATCAAAATATTAGGAATTTTGCTTCGTTGATATCGCAGCTTCTGACACAAAAGCTACATAAGATGAACACTTTGTCAAAATAGGTAAATAAGATAAAAGTGGGTTTTTTTAAAAAAAAACTTCAAATGGGCTTTTGAGGCTGAGAAACATGATCCCAAACAGGCTTTTAAGTCATCAAAACTAAAGCATCAATACCATCTTTCAGCAAGTCGATGATTCAATCGATGATTCAATCAGGTGAACTCAAACACTGCATATATCCATGGATTTGGATTCAGTCCACTGCGCAAAAACAACAATGATCTCTTCTCTCTCTTTTAATAAATATTTCAGGATAAAAAAAAAATATTTCAGAATACTGATCGGTACTAAAAAATATATCATAGTCTTAAAAAATTATTTTAGGATGTTGAAAAAATATTTCATGATATTAAAAAAAATACTTGAAGATACGATTCGTGCGAAAAAATACTTAATGATCTTGAAAAATTGTTTTAGATCCTAAAATAATTTTTCAAGATCATGAAATATTTTTCAAGATGCAACAATATCCTAAGTATTTTTTACTATCAATCAGCCCTGAAATATTTTTCATCATCCTAAAATATTTTTTAAGATCATAAAGTATCTGTTAGTATTTTTTCAATACCTGGTCAATATCCCGAAATATAATTTTAATACCTACAGTATCTTAAAATATTTGTTAAGAAAAGAGAGAGAGAGAGATCAGTGTGTTGGTTTTGGCAATGGAGGCAGTGTGCAATGGACTGAATCCAAATCCATATATCCACTGCCCCGCTGCAAGCCTCAGATTATTTTTTATGTACTTAGTCTTATATATGAGCAATAATTTAATGCATTTTTAATTATTACCTCCAATAATGCATGTCTCCTTTTCACTCATTCTCTCTCATCTTCCCCCTCTCTCACTCATTATCTTCACAAAGAAAGAAGGGTATGTTTGGAAAAAAAATTAATTAGTTTATACATTCACTGCTTTTAATTAATATTAACCACTAGTTCATTTTACATAATTTAGGTAGTTGTTACTTATAAAAAACACAAAGACAATTACAACCATAGACACAATCTTCAACCTTTTTATATAAGAGGGTCTAACCCACAACCTCTCACTTTAAAAATTGGTGCTTAGTGTCATTTTGTCATTGGAGTGGATCAATCTCACTTTAAATTGGCTCTGTCTGGTATGAGGGTTTTGGAGGAGGGGAAAAAATTATGAGTTGGATCTAAAAAATATGTAGAAATGAGATCATAATATTTTAATGAAGAGAAGAAGTGATGAAATAAAATAATAAGAAAAATTAATTAAAATAATTTAATCTCACTTCTCTAATTTTTTCAAGTCCAACTCAATTTTTTTTTTTTAACTCCCCTTCCCCCTAATACTAAACAAGCTTAAGTAAGTTATATAATGTAATGTTAAAAGTTACTGTATACTAAATTAGCTTGTTATTCTGACGGAGGTAACACGTACAAAAGCATCATATCACATTGTTAGTGGTCCATTTTCTACGGCTTCAACACTTCAAACCTCTCATTATTCATAAAATCATTATAATTAATCTCATCTACACTACAAATACATCCATACCATTCAATCCTCAAACCCCACACAACTTTACACGTACTATTCCTATTTTTCCTCCCCAAACTGGCTACACACACACATTGTATGGTGTTGTGTATCTTGATCGTGGTTGTGTGTGTGTGGATGGATAATTTCAGTACTGTTAGTTCGATTGTCCAAATCAAGCTTCTATAATGCACTTTTAATAATGGACCAGGTCTTAGCTTAATTAATCATGATATATATATATATATATAGGAACTTCTAACTGATTTGAATTTGCGTAACTTGAAAAGGAGAGGGAGTTGAAAATTTTCGAGTGGGACTTGTCATCATCATGACGACTTTTTTTATTTGCTTACCAGTTAAAATTAATTAAGCTGCTGAATCAGCTTAGAATAATACTTTTATTGTATTAATCACTTTGATTAGTGTGGTGTTGTTTTGGTTCTTTTTTCTCTCTTTGCACTTTTTTCTCTTTACACGTCCCTTTTCTTGGAGTTTCTTAACAAATACGATTATTAAGGTCTGTTGAAAGGGAACAAAACAAAGTTCAACCACATTTGTCGACAATTAATTAAAGTGCTTGTATAATTATTTAGCTTTTTGAAAAATCGTTACTTGCATATGTGTTTGTGTCTGTGTCACTGTCAATTTCATAACAGTAAGTCAGTAACAGTATTGGAATCTTGGTGAGTCTTTGTTTTTGCAAACGCAACCATATAGCTTTACATAATAATGATATAATAATTTATTATGTATTCAATCCGAATAAAAAAAGTGATCTATTTTACTACGTATAATATAGTCTTCTTTATTAAATACAGTAATTAATTAAGGTCTACCGATTTACAAAATTCGCGTTGAACACAAATGCTTATGCATCAGAAGCCTGTTTACCTGTTCACTTGTTTTTAATTTTTTTGTCAATTATATTTCAGCAAAGAAGCTAGCTAGATCTCATTAGATTATACTACCTCCTGTCCTAATTGTAAGACCTAGTTGACTTTTTTGGAGAGATTAAGGAAGCTAAATAAGTTACTTAATCATTTCATATGTTGTGTTTTATTAGATTATATATTAATTAGTTTATTAGTCAGACTATTGAGTTTGAAGAAACAAAATAAAAATACTCTAAGCTAATTTAATTAGCTTCCTTAATCTCTCTAAAAAAGTCAACTAAGTTTTATAATTAGGACAGGAGAGAGTACTTCACAGCCTGCACTAGTAAATTAAACGTAAGAAATTTAAATGCTCATTTTCAAACTAAAATATAAAGAAGAGCACACACACATAGGGTTTAAGGGTATTTTTCAATCGGAAGTTGCCGTGGAAGAGCTATGGGCATAAAAGAAAAAAATTTGAGCAATGTTAAAAGTTGAAAATTCGTAACAATGTCGCGTTGCCCCCAACAAATCCAAACGATCATCCATTAGTTGACCAATTATGTTGAGGTGACATGCTCACGTGGCATTCATATCATTTTTTTTTTTGTTTAAAGAGTATTTTTGTTCTGAAAGTTTTCAAAAAAGAAAAAGTTGTGGGAGGCAAAAAGTTTTGAAGGATAATAATGTTAAGGAATTCATGATTTTTTTTTTTTGTTGATTTATTTCTTACTGGAAATGCCACCATCAAGCACTGAACATAAAAAAAAAAAAAAAAAAGGGCTTTCTTACAACTTTCAGGATAATGTTATCCCTTCAAAAACTTCTTAGTGCCCACAGCTTTTTGATGGAAACTTTCTGAGATAAAAATGGCCATACCGATATGTACATGTAAACTTGGACTGGATTATGCTAGAATTGTATGTGAAAGACAGGGTACGTTAGAAAAGCATGAGAGTACGTATAGTTGATCGAAAAGTATATTTTGTGAGCAATGATAGATCGTACAAAAGGTATCAAATAAAAGTCTCTTTGTATTATGGATCGCTCTCATCACATGATGCCATCGTTTTCAATCATATATATATGAAGCACATACACACACAGGTCACATTCACACAGTACGTACAATATTAATAAAGTGGATGAGTTAATTAATCAGCAACAAATGGTATTTTAATTTTTATGATGGCCGCCGATATAAAATTAAAATAGCATCAAGTCATATATAATTGATGGTAATTATTAATAAGGACCCCATGTCAAAAAATTATTAAGTTGTAATTTATCCATAATATGAATTGGATCAGTAATATTGACAAATGTTCAATAATAATACTATCGACAAATTACATGTAACAAATTAAAACATATAGTTTTTTTTTTCTCCCTTTTTTTGAGGAACACTAGTTTTTGTCCCCCACCGTCAAGGAAAAGACCATGTGATCACACATTCGTTTGCCTCACTGCCCTATGGCTATCCCCTTCCTCATCTTATTCCTCACTAACACACCTCGCGATATTATTGGTCTCTCTTGATTGGACTTGATAGCCACTATCCTATAACCTTTAAAATTGGATTAATTCAATGATGACACTACACGCGCGTTAATAACTACTTTATCTGATCTTTATTATAAGACATCAACTAATAAATGTATTTGATCATTTTTATAAGGTACTTATTTGTTTTCAAAGCGCATTAATTATTATTTTTTCATGTATGCCTATAATTAATAAAGGTAGTGGGTGAGAGTAATAATTAATATAATATTAGAATTTAGTGCAATTAGCTAGTAGGGGTAATATTGGAAGTTACTTAAATTGTAGGACAACTTTATTGACTTTAACTGTTTTTTTTGGTTTGTAAGAATTGTTAGTTGGTGCCTTATAATAAGGAGCAGAGGAAGTACCACTTTGGTCCTATTTATAAGTCCAGGTTTGACTAAAAATTTGGTCCTATTTATAAGTCCGAGTTTCAAGTAAGAAATGAGATTGTGACAATTTTACCATATTAATTGCACCCATGAGGATGGAGAGAGAAGAAACAGTTGAAAAATATTCAATCATAAATGATGGCAAAGTTGAAAATTTACCCCATAATCATTGTGTCAACTAACTTTCATTGGTATGTGAGATTTAGTAAACTTGAACATAAATAGGGCCAGAAGTGGTATATATTATCCCACCAAAGTTTTCATTTTTTTAAAAAAATCGTCATTAGTTATCTAATTAAACAACATGACTTCAACTATATCACGCCAGATTTCATTAATTATTGGGCGTTGCTAATTGGTTTGTTCAATTCCTTTTTCATCATGTAGGGCATAATTATTATATATAATTAAAGAAATCATACTAAGAATTTATACTTATTTGTTGACGACTTAATTATAATTAATTTACTGGAGGATGAGCCTAATTAAAGATGAGTTAATTAACTGGAACGTCATGTAAAGAAAAGGACAAGATGATCAAGTGATAGAGATTTCTGTAGCGCGTGATCGAGTTACAAAAATTCTATCAAAGATTAATTAATAAATAAAAGGAAGTCACTCGAGAGAGCCGATCGATGTGACATGGAAACTAACGTTACAGGCACGTACTGGTCCATCTTCTTCATGAGTCGTACTATACATAAATTGATCACACAACAACAGAATTTGCTAGTATATATATATAGTCATGTGCAACAAGATGAGCTTTAATTTAAAAGATTGAGAATATAAGATCCATTATGCATAATTATATAATAACCAGGACTGACTTAGCTCGTCGTTTTCATTTATATATATATATATATATATATGTTAGCTAGAAGTAACAAGAAGCACATGGAAATCCAGGATGCTCCTTTATGAAAGCTTATTGCTTCAATAATAAAGACGATGATCTACGTGTATATATATGTGAGTTTGTGATAATATACACCACTGTGTACCACACACCATTAATGGCGCAACAGAATATAATTATCATCTATCTATGCTATACCTAAAGTAATGCAACTAGCTACTTGCTAACCACAACATCATTAATGGCCAAGAACATCTCAGTTTCATTCTTTAATTTAGTTATCCTCGTTCGATAGTGATTCTCAATTGCTTTTTGCTCACAAGTTCCATATATATTAATTATTATAACGTCACTATTATATTTTGAGGGTCCAATAATAACAACACTTCATCCACCTTTAGCTTTCTTCGTCTACACTCTTCTTATCTTCTTTCTTTTTTTTGATCGAAGACACTCTTCTTATCTTTAACATATATGGGGATTACATCTTTTTAGATGTCGAAACAATTTGTTTCAATGTACGTAAGAAAACACACAGATTCGATGGAATAGTGTAATTTAGGTATGAGCTTGACGGCAGTTGGTTTCGACTGTACGGGACTACACGTACTAGCAACTAGCAAGAGCTATGTCGGAGATTCAAGTGTCACGTTGTAACTCTATATGCTTACGTTAACTGTTTTGGTACATAACTGAAAAAGATTCTTTATTTGTTTAAAAGAATCTTCTTCTATTTTCGGTCTGTTGATTGTTTATAAGGATATTTACAGTGTGTGTTTGATTTGAAGGGAGAGATAACTAAGAGAGGAAGTTTTTCAATCATCTTTATTAAATAGCCCATGGACACCACTAGAAACTAGAAATTTTTACCGAATTTCATCTAGCCCACCTGACACTTGTATGGTTTTTGTGGCTAGACCATGCAATTGTTGGAGAGAGCTCTATATACCCTTCCAGTCTTTAATAAAAAATATATTTACTTAATTTGATTGATTAATAAAATTATTTGAAGTAGTTAATATGACATGTAGTTTTCAAAACACTCTAGTCATTTTTAATTCTCTCATTTCTTCTCACTTTGATTATTATTAAGAGAGTATTAATATGGGGTAGATTAAGAAAATATTGATAAATATAAAAATTCTATCTTATATATTTAAGATCAAAATCAACTCCTCAAATATATTTTATATTGAAGACGGATGGAGTGTGTGTCTATATATATATATATATATATTAACTTGTGTTTCTTTCTTCTTCTTTTTGGTCAAAATATTAATTTAATTTACTTGATTTGTGATAGAAAACTGTTCAGAGTCGTAGATTTAAAGTAATTTGATTTTCTGTAAAGATCGATATGCTCATTCTCTGAATCTCTTTACTGACACCATTTAATTTTTGTAGGCCTGGACAGCAGAAGGCATTAGACTGTTGTTTTCTTATTATATGCTTTTAAAATGTCTAGGGACATATGGAAGTGGAACTGTTGTTTTCTTATATGTAAGACACTGAATATTCCCGATTTGCCCAAATAAATTAAATATATATAAAATCTTGGACCATCAATCTGATTCGCCCTGCAAATCTTTTACATGTCTAAAGGCAATAATGACTTGAAACGATGGATATTCTCAACTTCGACTTTATATATTGGGTTTAGGGCACAAAATCACAAATATTTGGACTTTCTCGTACACGTATAGCTTCATAAATTTTTAATCTTTTTTTATATTTAGAGTTGGTAATTATATTTTAAAACATTGTGGGTATTAAATTATATATATGTGAACATTATTTCTCTTAATCACGATTTGAATCTTAATTCATTAAGTTGTGATGGACTTACTCTTTCCACTAAACATCTAATTAAACCCAACTCTCCTCGGTTCATTAATTTTTATTTCGTTATAAATATATATAAAAAAATTATGCCTTTTTTTAACATCAATTTTTTTCAATGGTATTGATAATTGATAATATTAACAAAGATATATACTACCTCCAGTCCAATTATAATAACATTTTTGTAGTACAATAAGTGTTCGATAATTAGAGCCGAAAGGAGTATAATGGATCGTTGGGTGCAAAATAGGAAAGAAAAGACGGAATAAGGAAAAGAAAGCTCTTCATCGTAATTAATCATGAGGATACATCTTTCTAAGATAGTCCCTAGCTCACTCCGTCTCTTTATTTACCCGACATAATAAAAATGCTTTTACGCGCTTTTTTTCCTTTTAGAAAACTATTTTCATGTACCAAATGCAACATTAAAGTCCTATATAATACAAGGAATATAAAAATAAAAGTAAAAAAGCCTACATTGTAGTGGGGTAAATGTTAAAACTTAAAAGAAAGAATTGCTGAAAAAAAATTCTGTTTTGAAATATTAATTTATCGTCTAAATGTATTTGAAAGTTGTTTAATTAAAAACTCAATTTTTGAGCGGATAAAAATTTATTTAATTATATAAAAATGTCTTTTGTTTTGTCTCTAAAATAGAATGGGCATATATAACTCATCTTCAGTGGATGTAATTTTTCTTCAGTTGTGTGTAATATACCTTCAACTATATGTAAATACTTTTGTCAATGAATATTTTAATGGGGATTTTTCAGCAATTTTCCCATATTAAAATGAATAAGAATAAAAAATGAAATAGTGAAAAATAGGGCATTCTAACTTTAGCAGAGAACAGAGAAGGAAAGGGCTAATTTCTGAATTTGCCCCTTATTAAATAACTATTTACCAAAATGCCGTTAGAAACCTATTTCCCAAAATGCCCCTTTTAAACAAAACCTATTTCCCATCTACACTGTTTAGTCGACTAAAACATTTGGTTTAGTCGACTAAATGGAGGGCAAAATTTTTTCAAAGCCCCGACATTTAGTCGATTAAACCAAATTTTTAGTCGACTAAACCCATTTAGTCGACTAAAAAACTCATTTAGTCGACTAAATCATTAAAAAAAAAAAGTTAAAACTTCAGAAGGCCATAACTTTGGGCTCAAGTCGAATCAAGCGATTCTTTTTTTGATTCCACATAACTACTTTTTGACATCTATGCAATGATATAAAAATTATCTTCAAATTTAATGAAGATAAAGGAGGAAAAACAAGTGATTCTTTATTGCACAGGAAATACCAACAATTCATTAAATATAATCAAGTGATTTTTAATTTTATATATATATATATATATATATATATATTTATATATATATATATATATATATATATATATATATATATATATATATATATATATATATATATATAGTTTTCTTTTATTTGATGTTTTCTTTTTTATTAGATCATATAATATCTCAAACAATAAAGATAAGATATGTGTGTGTATACACAATTGATCGCGAGAGAAGCGGTGCCACAAGGAAAAGGAGATAGAGTGGGAAATGATGGTCAATCCTAGGGTTTTGTCAGGATAGAGGAAATTAATTATATTTAATTGAGAGATATTTATTGTAAAATTAATTAATCATTATTTCTAATATTATTATCTAATAATAATTAATTGATTTTATTTTAGATTTTAATATCTTTATTTTTCTACCATGTATTTGGTAAACTTTGAATTTCAACGTAACAATTAATACGGATTTTAAAATACAATATATTCAAAATTGAGATTTTCTCTCCATTAATAATATGGATTTTAAAAGAAAAGAGAAATAGGAAAATATCGATACTAAATTTGTAGGGCTTGATTTTGGCTAATTTCTGAATTTGCCCCTTATTAAATAACTATTTACCAAAATGCCCTTGTTAGAAACCTATTTCCCAAAATGCCACTTGTCAAAACCTATTTCCCATCTACCTGTTTAGTCGACTAAAACATTTGGTTTAGTCGACTAAATGGAGGGCAAAATTTTTTTTCCAGGCCCCCGACATTTAGTCGACTAAACCAAATTTTTTAGTCGACTAAAAAACTCATTTAGTCGACTAAATCATTAAAAAAAAAAAAGTTAAAACTTCGAAAGGCCGTAACTTTGGGCTCGAGAAGTCAATCAAGCGATTCTTTTTTGATTCCACATAACTTTTTGAGATCTATGCACTGATATAAAAATTATCTTCAAATTTAATGAAGAGAAAGGAGGAAAAACAAGTGATTCTTTATTGCACAGGAAATACCAACAATTCATTAAATATAATCAAGTGATTTTTTAATTATATATATATATATATATATATATATATATAGTTTTCTTTTATTTGATGTTTTCTTTTTTATGTGTGTGTATACACAATTGATCGCGAGAGAGAGAGCGGTGCACAAGGAAAAGGAGATAGAGTGGGAAATGATGGTCCAATCCTAGGGTTTTGTCAGGATAGAGGAAATTAATTATATTTAATTGAGAGATATTTATTGTAAAATTAATTAATCATTATTTCTAATATTATTATCTAATAATAATTAATTGATCTTATTTTAGATTTTAATATCTTTATTTTTCTACCATGTATTTGGTAAACTTTGAATTTCAACGTAACAATTAATCTTGGATTTTAAAATACAATATATTCAAAATTGAGATTTTCTCTCCATTATTAATAATATGGATTTTAAAAGAAAAGAGAAATAGGAAAAATATCGATACTAAATTTGTGGGGCTTGATTTTAGGGGAATAACAATGTTTGAAAGTTATGCATAAGATCATATGTTGTGATAGCACGGTAGTCAATCTAGCTAAAATCTAGGATCATAGCTAATATCTAGGATCACTAATATCACTATCCAATTAATTCGGTAAAACAAATTAAAATGCTAACAATACTAACAATTCATTAAATATAGCAAATTGGGAAAAAAAACCCATGATATATATTTAATGAATTGTTAGTATTGTTGAAGTTAATAATCCCAGTTTTTTCTCTACATGGTTCATGTCGCTCACGTTGTTGATTCCACAATAAGAAGGATTAAATTATTTATTTTTTAATTGTTTATTGTGTTGAGTGTGCTGATGTTTTATATTATTGTAAACACGTGGTCAGCTATTTTTTAGGAAGTAGTGGAGTCATTTTAATTTGTTTTACTGGTCTGTTGGTTAGTGATATTAGTGATTATATTTAATGAATATAAAACATCAAATAAAAGAAAACTATATATATATATATATATATATATATATATATATATATATATATAAAATTAAAAAATCACTTGATTATATTTAATGAATTGTTGGTATTTCTTGCGTAATAAAGAATCACTTGTTTTTCCTCCTTTCTCTTCATTAAATTTGAAGATAATTTTTATATCAGTGCATAGATCTCAAAAAGTTATGTGGAATCAAAAAAAGAATCGCTTGATTCGGACTCCCGAGCTCGAAGTTACTACCTCCGAAGTTTTAACTTTTTTTTTAATGATTTAGTCGACTAAATGAATTTTTTAGTCGACTAAATGAGTTTAGTCGACTAAAAAATTTGGTTTAGTCGACTAAATGTCGAGGGCATGGAAAAAAATTCTTGCAGCGATTTAGTCGACTAAACCAAATGTTTTAGTCGACTAAACAAAGCGTATGAAATAGGTTTGTGGGGCATTTTGGGAAATAGGTTTAACAGCATTTTGGTAAATAGTTATTTAATAAGGGGCAAATTCTAAATTAGCCAGAGAAGGAAAAGGGAATAGAAAAGAGAGAAGATGAAAAGTCACAATCGTAAAGGGCCAAAGAGAGGTGACATGTATGTTGAAAATGTTGAAAATGAATCTCTATTAATATTGTCGACTTCGGTAACTTTTTTTTATAAGAAAAGGTTTTGGAGGGTTTGACATCGTCCCCATCAAGTCGAGGTACAACTCCGGACTCTTTGAGCACTTAATGGGGACTTAAGACAGCGGCGATCGAATATACATCCCTTTGGGACTTATCAAATCTCTTACTATCTATGTCAACTCTCTTTGGCTCGACTTCCTAACTTAAAACAACAAACAATGCCCTATAATTTAATCCACTCGCTGTCAAAATCAACTACCCTCACACTCACATCAATTTCTGCCCAAACAAATCTGTACGGTACGCCTATATT
The DNA here is from genome assembly GCA_025563575.1 of Acacia pycnantha. Lineage (NCBI taxonomy): Eukaryota > Viridiplantae > Streptophyta > Magnoliopsida > Fabales > Fabaceae > Acacia > Acacia pycnantha. The sequence goes on along the minus strand of JAMWYP010000420.1, from coordinate 224,670 downwards.
ATATTATTTACCACCACATTCATAATATATATATATATATAAACTCAGCACCTATATCATTCTTTTGTAAATTCAACCTCGATCACGCATCTCAAATATTCTGCCACTATATACATGAATCTTCCTTTGTTTTTTTCTTGCCATCGGAATCTTTCACATTAAGCAACATAAACACATGCTCTCGCCGCTCTTAGTTATAAGAGTTGAATAACCAAATTAGGTGGTTCAAGAAAGCCATTAAGGTTGATTAAAAATAATGAGTATGCTTGAAGTAAACTTTATTTTTTAAGTATGCCCTTATTTTTTAGGGGTAGGTAAAAGAGAGAAAAAATTTAAATATGTATATCGTCAACATTTTAATTAATGCAATACATATAACCAATTAAAAGTAAAAATAAGAAAAAATCATTAAATGTTCAAATAATTCTTATCAAGTTGTTTAAAAAAAGATAGGAGGGACTATATAATTAACAATGGCATCTAACTTCATTGTAGGATAGAGAAGGAAACAAAAAATTGCTATCGGCTGTGAATGTGACATAGAGTCAGGAAATCGGGTTGAATCTGTCAGGCCAGTCCATTTAAGCTCTGACCTTTTAAGGGTCGAGCTTAAAAATTAGAGGAGCTAAATGAAATTGGCCTACTAGGCCTCGAGTTTAAAAGGGCAGACTTATTAGGCCCTTTTAATTTTTTTCTTTTAAAAATTACCTAGGCTACCTAGACTTAAGAGTTGAAGAATGAGAATCCTAAAAATTTCAATCTCGATCTCTCTTTCCTTTTTTTCTTCGAAAATCTCACTCACACTTGCAAACTTAAAGCACAATCAAATGTTTTTGAAATTCATGATAGTGGCAAATATGACAATGATAGTTATCATACTAATGTTGCTTAGTGGTATGCTTCTTATGTTTTATGTGAGTTATTTGTGACCAATAGTTTGCTTTTTGAGTACGAATTAGTGAATATGCTTATTTATTGGATGATTCGTGTTGTTTAAATATTAATGTTAACAACATTTATTTGATAGATTAGAACTTTAACTATTGTAATTCACTTATTATATCTTTTTAGAAAAAATGGAAAAAAAATAGTTAAAATTTGGAATAGTAACTTCCGGGATCTGGAGGGTCAGCCCTACTTCCCACTCTAATGTGACGTGTGTAGTGCCGGTGGTAGAGGAGTAGGACGGTTTGGTGGTAGGAGAGGTGTCTATTGTGGAGGATTTTCCCTCTTTGTAAGAATATACTCTCTCCAATCCTTTTTATAAACAACTTCTTTTATTGCGCAAAACAAACTAGTGGTTAAGATTAGTTAAAAACAATAAATGTGTAAAAAATGTCATATTTTTTTTCCAAATATGCCATTATTTATGAAAATAGCATGGGAGAGAGGATGAGTAATAAATGATTAAATGAAAGAGAATTAGTGGTGAGTATGAGATAATTAATATAAAGATATGTATTTAATAGGGGTATAAAATAAAAAAAGTAGTTTAACTTTTGAGTTTTGAGATATAAAAAATTTGTTTATATTAAATACCAGCTCCAGAGAAAGAAAGTTGTTTATAAAAAAAAATAGAAAAGGGATTACTATAAATATTTTCATCAATCCAAAGGAGTCATTTAATGCACGTATATATTATATCAAGTCTTTTAATAGTTGTCAATTTGTCATGTGCACCATTACGCATTTGATATGTTGAATTGAAGAGAAGAACTCCCTCCCTCATTCCATGCAACTTTCTTTCACTCATTTGATTATTGTGTGTGTGTGTGTTGATATTACTCCAAGAGTAGTTGATTCAAAGTATTTGGTGAAGTCTTTTTTATATGATGAGGCGCCCATTTAGGAATGAAAATAGGTTAAACCATGCCAGATTTTGACTAAACAAGTCTGAGCTTATAATGGGGTTAAAAGGTCTGAGTCTGAATGCATACTTTTTCTTAGGCTCAAATCTGAGCCTTTACAAGGCCTTTAAATATGTCTTAGTCTGACCTTTTTAACAAACAGATCAGGACAGACCAGGCCTTAAATAGACCAGATTATAGACCACCTGATAGGGACCTGGCTTATTCCCAACCCTACACCCATTAAGAGAAATTGTTAATTCTTTTTATAAATCACGATAGGGCAATTTTAAATGTCCGCTCTATTAAATGTTTGTTGGAGAATGCAATAAGTTTTATTATTATTTTTAAATTAAAATATATGAATATAAACATGGCAAACCACATCATTAATTAATTTTGGTCAAAAATTAAGAATAATCGTGTAAACTGGACAGGTGGAGTATAAATTTTGAGAGTATAAAAACACACTTCTAACTATCTCACAATAAGCAATAAGAGATGGTTAAGTTATTAATTTTATTTAAAAATAAAATAAGTTTTTATCTTTACCCACATTTCTCATAGTTTTTCAATTTAAATGAGACTAATGTTGAAAAAACTAATTAATATCCTTTACAAAAATAAAAATAACATGGATGATATGTAAACTATCAACTTAACATATTTGATAAAATAACGTTTAACGGTCAAATTTAAGCGGGATAACGCCAAGGCGAAATTGCTATATTTTTCAAATTTACATGACAAAATTGTTCCCCAAAAAAGTCTTAAGATAAAATTATCCTTCAATAAAAATTTGTAACAAAATTACCTCTTAACCCAATAACTTATGACAAGGATTATTACTTTCTTGGTTAAAGACCATTTTTATCTCGGAAGTACACGCCAAGGACCAATTTGCCCTGAAAGTTTCTTTGGGAGCAATGTTTCCCCGAAAGTATAAAAAAGTAACAATGTTGCCCTCCGTTAGGGTTACATTATGACCACTAGGTCAACGTTAGTTGACTCCGTTATGTTGACGTGGATTGTCTACGTGGCATCTTTGTCTTTTTTTTTTTTGGTTAAGTAACAATTTTGCCCCGGAAGTACACTCGCAGGAGCAATGTTACCCTGAAACTTTCTTTTTGGTTCAATGTTACACCGGAAGTCTAAAAACGTAGCAATGTTGCCCCTCCATTAGCAACCCTAACGGTCAAACGTTAGTTCCCCCATAATGGATTGTGTCATTAAGAGTGTGTCTATAAATTTGCTTCCTTTCCTCCTTTTTTATTTGCAATTTTCCTTGTTTTGCAGCAAATTTGCCTTTGAGACTTAAAGGTAGAGAAAACCTTAGCTGAGCTCCATGTCTGAAATTTTGAGATGAATTCTAAGTGATTTAAATAATTAATTGTATTTGACATTTTTTATAAGCTTTATTCTCTCAGTCATCTCTTTTTACATTGCACTAGAGGTTCGTTAGTCGTTCGCGTAGATAATTTCGCGGTGAGTGATTATTGTTTGGAAAAATTTGTTTGAACCGCTGCGACGTAGTCGTTTTATCTTTTGGTTGGACAAATTCGTTCTTATTTTTTTGTTTGATTTGTTCAAAACATTTTTTCTGGACAAATTCTACAGGCGAGTGATTATTGTTTGATTGGGGAATGCTTGCGATGGAGGACGCTTTGGGGAAGAAGGAGTAAACTATGTTTACTTTTTTTGAAATAAAAATTAATTGCCATCCATACTCTCTCCTGTCATAATTATAATTATAAGACTAGGTTGACTTTTTTTTGAGACATTAAGAAAATTAAATAAGTTACTGAATCATAGTACTTCCGGTCCTAATTATAAGACCAGGTTGACATTTGACCGTTAGGGTTTTAATGGAGGGGCAACATTGCTACGTTTTTAGATTTCCAGGGCAACATTGAGCCAAAAAGAAACTTGCGAGGAAAAATTATTCTTAGGCGTGTACTTCCGCGGCAAAATTGTTTAACTCATAAAAAAAACTGACAAAGATGCCACTTAGACAATCCACGTCAATATAATGGAGTCAACCAACGTTGATCGTTAGGGCTGTTAACAGAACCCTAACAGAGGAACAACATTGCCACGTTTTTATACTTTCGTGGTAATATTGCTCCCAAAGAAATTTTCAAAGTAAAATTGGTCCTCAACGTATACTTCCAAGATAAAATTATACTTAACCCTTATTTTTTCAGGAGGCGTCATATCATAAAAAAGGCAAGAGGGTATATTTTTTTGTCAAAAAGTTTTGTGCATTTGGCCACTAACCACTAGAGTGAAAGAAAGGAGCATTGAGCGTACTTTTTGGGTACATATGGATTATGGACCCACAAAGGGCTGTCGGTGGATTCTTGTAGGCCCCACCCTTCCTTATCCTTCCAACTCGCTTTCCTTCTCCGAATCATGTCCACTTATTTTTTAATTGGGCCACATCTCATCTCATGACCCTTATGTTTGGTTTGAAGGAAGGGAAGAGAAAAGAGTGGAGGAGGAAAGTTAAGAGATAAGTTTCTTCTCTCATTTTTACAAAATTATCCATATATAATTTTTAATATTTTTAAAATATTCTCTTAGTAAAAGAGAATATTCCCTTTATTAATGACAAAATGATTATTATCCTCTCAAAATATTTTTTTCCTCCCCTCCTCTCCACTCAAACGAAACATACTCTCACAACAACATTACGTATTTCATCATCATTTTATTATTACTCCTAATTCTACATACACATACTCTTCACTATGCCTAGTTTTGACCCACAAGACCCAGTAACAATTGGCCACTAGGAACAAGAAAGGAAAATTAGGAGAATTGAATTAAATAATTGAGCAACACGTGTCCAGCTATTAATTAATCGTGTGTTTTTGTTTTGTAGGCCGAAGAATCATATAGACGCCCCAAGTTTTCCTAGATGAAGAACAGTACACATAACATATTAAAAGCGACCTCAAAGTCCGTGATGCCTAGTTCAAGTTGTTGCGATGGCCTATACTGTTTTGACATCATCCCTGCTAGTTATGTTTGTTTGAAATAGCAATTCAATCTTCTAAAAATAATTTTTAACTGTGATTTATAAATATAAGATAAATATATAAGAAGAGTTTTATCTCAATTTATATGAATAAACACTTTTAAAATCTCCAAAAGTGATTCTAAACAAACATAATCAATTTAATAACCTTGTGCCGAAGACTATTTATGTACTCTCTCCCACTATTTTCTTTAATTATATCTGGTCGCATAGTATTGTGCTCCAGAAAAAAACGAGAAAAAACTCTCATATCATTTTTTCCCCCTAATTTAAGGAACTCTAATTTAAAAGTGTTTGGTTTCTCTCATCGTTCTTTTCTAATAATCCATCATAATCTCTACATCATGTCTTTTCAATTAATTTGAAAAGTAATAATACTACTTTGACTTTTCTCTTATCTTTCTAATTAACATCAAATAGACTAATAAGAGATACTAAGAAAAAGGGTAAAGGTGCAATTTTACACATGTGCTTTATCACTGGAGTGCTCAAGACCACGAGCTTTTACGGAGCAAAAGTATAAACGTGGTTATGTTTTGGGAGCGCCAGTGTGCGGCGGTTAGTTGGCCGTCAACTTGGATGGAACGCCGACGTGGCGTGACGTGTCGCCGATTTGGGTGACAAGCTTATTTGGACTCAGACGTGACGCTGATGGTAAGTAAAAAAAGAGAAAAGTACTATTTTGCCCTTAGTTTTAAATATATAAAACAAAAAACAAAAAATAACCCCTCCCCCGGTGGGCCCCACCACCGGCCACCCCACCGCCGGTGGTGGGGCGGTAACTCTGGCCGCGGTGGTGGGGCCCATCGGCGAGGGTAATTTTTGTTTTAGTTTTTAAAAAAAAACTTAAGGCAAAAGGTTTATTTCACCTGTAGAACTAAGGGCAAACGTGTAATTTCACTCGCGTTACTGTTCATTTCCATCCAAGTTAACGGTTAACTAACCGCCGTGGTACTGGGCACTCCTAAAACGTAACCACGTGTATACTTTTGCTTCAGAAAAAAGCTCATAATGCTGGACGCTCCTGAAGGATAAAACACATATGTAAAATTACACATTTACCCTAAAAAAAATGAAGAGAGGATCTCCAACTAACTCACTAAACCTTAAAATGAAGAGTAGTGGCGTCCCATATGATGACGTCAGAGCATTGCTGAAATTATTATATGTTCTGCCAATAAGCGGATAAAGAGTATCTGTAATATTTTTTTTTGGTCAAAAGTATCTGTAATATATTCCTCCTCAACTTTCTCTCTCTTGATTGATTCTTTTTATAATAATTTTTTTCTCTTGTCTCTCAAATCTAAAAACTTTTTTTTTTGTTAAATACATATATTTATATTAAGTATTCCCTATTCATAACTAATTCTCTTTCATTTACTTATTTATTATATATTATATCTTATGTTTTATACTAATATTCTCTCATATCTGTTACTTATTCTTTCTTATATGTTCTTTTAATAAATAGCATATTTAGAAGAAAATTGACATTTTTATTATTCTTAACTAATCTTAACTGATTTCATTTTGCAAAATAAAAATAAAAGCCGTTTATAAAAAAGGCCAGATGAGTACTTGCTATTTTTTTTTTTGTGGGAAGTTAGAATTCAACCACGTGTGTTACTTTTGAGGTTCATAGTAAAGTAGGTGTAATACATATAAGCTTCCAACCGTATCTATTTGTGTGTGTGTGAACAAAATGGGGGTTTTTTTTTTTTTTTTTTTGGCCAAATAAACCAAATGAGTTGAGCTGGTTGAGAATTGAGATATACACAAAAAAGTTCCATTAATCCAAGTATTGGGATTATTTAAAAGTTACAATCAATAATCAAAATATAAAAATCGTAGTAGAATATGATAGATCTCAATATTTTGTCTCAAACAATGGTCCACTTATCTCAAGCTGCCAACTCACGATGGGCTTCATAGACACACAAGGCTGTTATCATAAATAAGGTCATGTTTTGATTTAATAATGATGGGCTAGGAGGTTGACTTTTCTAAGCAAACATGTAGTTAAAAACACACTCACTCCCTCCCTATTTTAATATTGGAGTGAATTGACTAATTTAAGAAAATTTAAAAGTTTTTTATACCTTTTTTTTTAAAAAAATAAATAAATAAATTTAAGTTAAAATTTTTTATTTATCATTTTTTTCTCAAAAATAACTTGTCTGTAATGGTATACATAAATATTTCAGCTAAGATAATTTAACATGTGTGCATTATACGGATGCAATTTATTTAGTATTCTCTATCTCTTAAATTAACAACTAACTTTTATATTAAGGATAAAATGAAGTATAAAATAATTTCGCTTGTACTATGATGGCCCCTCATTTTGCATGAGGCCATTTAATTTTGTATGGCTTGAGCTGAGAAATAAGAATATTGAGGGCAGGGGATGCCGGATGTCCAACTAGTTGGATGGCTTACTTGTCAACCAGGGCAGCTGTTATCATACTCCTCTGTGTTATTCATCAAATAAAATTGATTTTAAGTTAATTAAATTACTTTAAAATATTTATATTTATTATTTTTTCTTTAAACTGTTTTGTCTAACTTATAAACTAGTATAATTAAATAATTTATTTTGCTTTCTTAATCTCTCTAAAAAAACCAATTTTATCGTATTTTTAAAATCGATATACTACTATCTTCAATTGTGAAAAGATAATAATTTGTAGTCCGGGTCTGTTTGGAGAGAGCTTTAAGTAGCTTAGTAGCAAGAAAATTAGAGAAAAGTAGTAAGAAGTAAGTAATATAAAAGTAGATCTTAAGTAGTAAAGTTTTTTTCAAATTTGAACTTGGTTTAAAATTTTAAATTTTCTTAAAATTTTTAATTTTAATAAGCATTTAATTTAAAATAGCTTTTAATTTATTTTTTAAAAAACTTTTAATTAATAGTTTTTAAAGCTTAATTTTTTTTTAAATTACTTTTTTATTTTTTCAAATCAAAAGTCAGTTAAATTTTATGAAGTAGCTTTTTATGAAAAAACTCTTAACTTTTGACGTAACCATTTCTAAATATCAATCCAAACACAAATCATATTTACAACCGACTTTTTTTTCGAACTTCTAAAAAATCATATAGAAAATAAACCATCACTAACTCAAACAAATCCAATATTTAGTACCAGAGTGAGGACCTTACCAGTTTAATGTCGTTGGTGGGATTTCATTTCAATTCTAATTCCCGTGTTTCGCACTCACACATAGTGACATAGCCATCCAGTGGGCATTCCTCAGCTGCTGCTGGAAGTAGCAGCCAGCTCATTCCTCTGACATTGACCTCCCTCTTTCTCCATTGCTTTCTCAATTAGCCATACAAAATAGATATGTATTATCATAGTTACTTACTTAAAAATACAAATTTCTTTTCAAAAATATTCTCTTTCATCGATGTTCCAGTGTCACTGTAGCGGTGGTCCTCCCTCGTCTATGGGGGTGGGAGATTTTGTCTCGACATCTCTTTTGATGGTGGCCTCTAGCTCGTCGGTGGTCTTCTGCTGGCCGGTGACCTCCAGCTCGACGACGGTTTCTGGTAGAGGGGATGTCTCTTCTTTCCTTTTATTTTTATTGCTTTATGTTTGTTTTTCTCTTCTAATGTTGTGGATTTGGGTATTTATGGTGGTGTTTTATGTTGTTGATTGAATTTACGTTTTTGGGGAAAGGGATTTATCAATGACTAATACTATTATGTGCTTTACTTATGAGAGGACCATTGTTAGGATCGGTCGATGGTGGCGAATCCATATCTTTAATGTTAGACAAACTTTGTTCAGTGGGTGGTTGATGTCACCAAATTTGCTTCAAGGAGGAGCAAAAGTATTCTTCAAGACCTCACTTGTCTTTTTTATTCTGAGGTTGGGTGTTCTCTGTCCTGTACCCCAAGTTGGGGCGATTATGTAGCTGTTTTAATTGTAGCTTATGCTTATAAGGAGGTGTGCTCGAGTGGGTTGGTTTTGCAACCAACACCTTCCTTCAAGTCCTTTCTAACCTTGGATGTTCAGGAAGTCGATAAAGCCGTTGAAAATACTTTTATTCTCATTTGTTTTGTGGTGATAAGCTTTCCTTACATTTGGTTTGTTGTTGGTGTATTTGTTAGTCTTCTTGTTCAGACTTGTTTTCGTTTAGTGTCTGTTGTAATCGTTGCTTGTAACTTTTAATATTGGTATTGATATAAGTTCCAGTTGACCAAAAAAAAAAGTGTCACTGAGGCTAATTTTTTTTTCCTACACTCCATATCCTATCAACATAAAAAAAATAAAATAAAAATCAATCTAATTAATAAGTATTCATTTTTAATGAGAATATAATTTTCTTCTCAATAAATATTGCATTATAAAATATAGAATCATGAAAATCCTTAAAAAATTACTTATAAAAAGGACATAAGTACTAATTCCTTACATAGTCGTTCTTCCTTACTCCATCTTTGTACCTCCTCACTTGTTCCTCGTTCATTTCCCAACTTCCTTCTCCATAGCAGCCAATCTCTCTCTCTCTCTCACTGCCAATGAACTACGACAGGCTCCAACCCTCCCAGCCCGGCGGCTCCTCCCGCCGCTCCGATGACGCCATTCCTCCCTCTGCATCCCCCCGCAGCAAGAAGAAACTCATCTTCCTCTCCGCACTCGCTCTTGTCCTGATCGTCGCTTCAGCCCTCTCCGCCGTCCTCCTTGTTCGCACCAGACCTCGGTCTACGCCTCCACACGATTCCGGCGTCGGCGGCAAGCCCACTCAGGCCATTTCACGCACCTGCGACAAAACTCTGTTCCCTTCCCTCTGCGTTCAGTCCCTCCTCGAGTTTCCGGGTTCCGCCGCCGCATCGGAGCAGGACCTCGTCCACATTTCTCTCAACATGACATTGCAACACCTAAGCAAAGCCCTCTATTCCTCCACCGCCATCTCCGCCGTCCAGATGGATCCGCTTGAACGGTCCGCCTACGAGGACTGCCTCGAGCTCCTCGAGGATTCCGTCGACGGGCTCCTCCGCTCCCTCACCTCGGGAGCCACCGCCGGCGGATCCACCGACGATGTGCTGACGTGGCTCAGCGCAGCACTCACGAATATAGACACGTGCAGCGAGGGGTTCGCGGACACGAGCGGCACAGTGAAGTATCAGATGGCAAGTAATTTAAAGGACTTGTCCGAGCTGATTAGCAACTGTCTCGCCATATACGCCGGCAGCGATGCCGGCAACGATTTCTCAGGGGTTCCGATTCAGAACAGGAGAAGATTAATGGGAGAGAATGACAATGGCGACGTCTCAGGCGAATTCCCGGCCTGGTTAAGCAAAAGAGACAGAAGATTGTTGGCCACGCCGGCATCGGCAATTCAAGCTGATATCGTCGTGTCGAAGGACGGAAGCGGAACCGTTAAGACCATCACGGAGGCGATAAAGAAAGTGCCTGAGCACAGTAGTCGCCGGATTGTTGTGTACGTGAAGGCAGGAAGGTAAATAGTGTGATTCAGTGGGCTTTTGGTAATTAAACGATTCTTTTTTAGAGAAAAAAAGGGGAAAAAGTGTGATCATTATTTAACTTTCAACATTAACTAACCAAGCTATCATTGTTATGGAACGAAAATATTTTGTGATCATGTGAGTAAGTGAGAATTTTCAAATTTCAATCAACAGTGGTCAATTAATAATCATGCATGCCCGTGAATATATATTTATTTAATGATAATAATTATTTTCTCTGTTTAGCTACTTTCTTCAACACCAAATAATAGTGTCCTCCATTAGTTTTGCATAGTATGGCTATATTCTTAATACTCAGTATACAATATTTGCTTGGATAATTAATTAAGTAGCCAATGTTCGAGTTTTTTTGTGGTGAGATGAGCTAGCAATAATTGAAAAGCAATATTATTGTGGGCGCAATAAAATGGTTAGGTATTGATAGGGGCAAGGTATAGAGCTGTCCTTTTATTCTATAATTAATTAAATGATAGAGAAATATATAGAGTGTAATTAAATAAGTATAAAATATTAATAAATTTAATTAAATATATCTTAAAATTTACACTTATTTAATTATAAAATATATTTATCAGCTATGAAGAGGAAAATTTGAAGGTTGGGAAGAAGAAAACCAATGTGATGTTCGTAGGTGATGGGAAGGGCAAGACAATCATCACAGGCGGCAGAAATTACGCTGAAGGCACCACCACCTTCCACACCGCCTCCTTCGGTGAGTTCCTTTTTCACCTTCTTTTTTTTTTTATGAAAAGAGTTAAAAACCTAATTTACATAAATTAATAAAATTAGTTAATTTAGGGAGAATGACATTCAAGTTCCAAACAAAGAAAATAATTAATTAACAAGTCCCATAAGTTGTTAATGGTAATTATTGCACTTGTTAATTTTCCCTATTCACTTGTTAATAAAAACTTTTCTGACATTATTTTTTTGTTGCGACCTCAATGTTATTCTCCCAAAATAATAGTCTCGAGCCTTTAATATAAGACCCACTTTATAATTTAATTTTTTCATTAAAGTGAGTCCTATATTAAAATTCAAAATAAGTATATCATTTTTAAAAATATATTTTTTAATTATTTGTATTGAAAACTATCTTATAATATAAAAACCCTTTTAATATATGTGGAGAAGGTTTTGGAAAAAAAAGTTATAAAATATAGAGAAAGAAAGAGGGAATTGAAATATTACATTTAAACTAGCTCTTATATTTACTCTTCAATAATTTTGCCCTGCATTTTTTCCTTTTTACCATTTACATTAATTCATAAAAACTACTAAAAACAAAAATGGGGAAAGAGCCAAAAACTGGAAAACAAATCACATGTGCAGCGAAGGGGGACCAGAGTAGAAGTTAAAAATAAAAGGGAAATTTTCAAGGTCCTTTTAGCAGGAAAAATTGTAAAAAAAGTCTCAAGATTCTGACAATCCCAAAAAAATCTCAGGACCTTTTCTAGAATTTTCAGAATTCTTTGTGAATTGTTAAGGGGTAGGTCTTTACAACTAAATCGCACCTTTAACAACTATATCAGCCTTATTAACAACTCACCCAAAATTCTGACAATCCCAAAAAAGGTCCCAATGTCTTTTCTGGGATTGTCAGAATCTTGGGGTTTTTTTTACAATTTCTACTGTTAAAAGGGCCCTGAAGTTGATTTTCCCAAAATAAGATGTGGCCTGTCAGGTTTAATTTAAGATTCCCACCTATTATCTGCTTGCACGTGTACTCCCTCTTCACGCGTTTAGTAATTGGACCCCACGCATAAAATTGCAGCCTTCCCTCATCCATCATGCTTCAACAAAAATGTATTGAACTTGAAAGCATAGCGTAAGGCCAAGTTTTCCCAAATTAATAGTAGCTACCAGCCATTAAATTATTGGTGGTGGGGCTATGCACCCACATAACCTTATTCATTTTTGTCTCTAACGAACCGAAATTTCCGCCACCAACCAGGTTTATTCTGAGCTGCTCTATCCGGTCATAATTATAAAATCGGGTTGATTTTTTTGGAGAGATTGAGAAGTTAAATAAGTTAATTAATTATATCATATATTATATATTCTTAGATTATATATTAGTTTATTACTCAAACTAATTAGTTTAAAAAAATAAATAAAAATATTCTAAAATAATTTAATTAGTTTCCTTAAATTCTTCAAAAAAATTAATTTAGCCTTATAAAATTAGGACAGATAGAATTTACTTTTCCTAAAAAATATACCATCTTAATATATCGTTTTCCCAAATTCATAATTTTTCCCTAAATTCATAGAAAGAGAGTTTTTATTTAAAAAAAATAGTTACAGTACACATTATTAGAGATTATGGTATTTTGGGTTAAGAACACCAATTTTTTATAAATATATAATTAACTTAATTAATTTTTTAAATATCTATAAATTAATTATTTATCTTTTATATTAAAGAATAAATAAATTTCTTTATCATTACTTGATTGATTGAATGGCCTTGCAGCTGCTTCTGGGGCTGGTTTTATTGCAAAGGACATGACATTTGAGAACTATGCGGGGCCCGGGAAGCACCAAGCAGTGGCGCTTCGTGTCGGAGCCGACCATGCGGTGGTGTACCGATGCAGCATCGTCGGATACCAAGACACATGTTATGTCCACTCCAACCGTCAGTTCTTCCGGGAATGTGACATTTATGGAACCATTGACTTCATCTTCGGCAACGCCGCTGTGGTTTTCCAGAGCTGCAACCTCGTATCTCGAAAGCCCATGGACCAACAGAAGAACACCATAACGGCCCAAAATCGAAAAGACCCGAATCAGAACACGGGTATTTCCATTCATAACTGTCGGATCAAGCGGCTTCGGATCTGGAGGCATCCAAGGAAGCTTCCCAACCTATCTGGGCCGTCCGTGGAAGACGTACGCTAGAACCGTCTACATGCTATCCTCCATGGGTGATCACATCAATCCACGTGGTTGGTTGGAGTGGAATGCCACAGCTCCAGTAGACAAATTGTATTTTGGAGAGTATATGAATAGTGGGCCGGGTGCAGCTGTTGGAGGCCGGGTCAAATGGCCAGGGTTTCGGGTTATAACATCCGCGGTGGAGGCAAGTAGATTCACGGTGGCTCAATTCATAGCAGGGTCGTCATGGTTGCCGTCAACAGGGGTGGCATTTGTCGGAGGACTATCTAGCTAACTGAACGAATTCAATTTCGCTCAAGGTATATCAAGTCTAGTGTATCTATTTTTATGGGATTTTACCATGTAATTGTACCAAAATATAGGTCTTCCTGGTATCGATTTTTTGTTTTTACAAATGTTATAATAAAATTATATAAAGTTGTAAACAATAATAATTGTTGATTTATAGTGATTATTCTGTGGGTGCTGATTGGAGTTTGCTTGGAGATAGAGGTGGATAAAGTTCTCTAACTAATAAAAGCGAAAATCATTTTATATACACCTTAACTTTTCCTCAATTTTTAATTCGATACCTATGTAATTTGGGCTAGGTGATCTGCTGCCCTTATTTTAACTAACTCTCTCAATACTGTTAGATTATAATCTCATCCAACAGATTCGATTTGAGGAATAAAATAAACCCTTTTACCTATGTAATTTGAGGGAAAAGGATTATCTCGATATCCTTCCTCATTTTCCTCGAGTATCCTAATCTGGCCATCCAAAATGAATCCGATGGCTAGAGAGAGAGTTTTAACATGAAGCTAACATGTGCTAGAGAAGGTTATCCAACACTGAAGGCAAGCATGTTGGTGAAGTATGTGAAATCAAATCGAGGAATACATCATCATCACGCATAGGGTGTAAAGCTTGTCTTAAGGCTTCTATCAATGGAAAAACAAACATGTGGACAATTACATATTTTGACGACAACCATAATCATGGTTCGGTTACTCTGAAGAGTGTTCCATATATAAAATCATATAGGCAAATGCCTAGTGTTTCTAGATCATTAGTTGAAAAATTCAGTGAGTCAGGCTTGCCTACTAGAAAGGTGGCCATCATCCTCAGAGGCCATGATTTATTGTTTGATAGTCGAGATTGTTATAATCATGTGAAAAATGTTAGGAGGAAAATATATGACGCTGGAGATGCACAAGCCATGGTACGTTATTGTGATAGACAAAAATCAATGAATCCAAATTTCTTTTATTCAATCAAGTATGACGATGATGATCATATGGAAAGCTTTTTTTTGGATTGATGCGAGGTCCAGATATTCCTATGAGCTTTTAGGAGATGTCATCACTTTTGACACAACATATAGGACTAACAAATATGTATTGCCTTTTGGACCCTTTGTTGGTGTGAATAACCATTTGCAGTCAATCATTGGACTCAAATTATAGCTTTTGAATTCCTAGTTTCAAAATGAACCAAATCATTCGTTTGAACCCATCTTTTCCCTGAGAAAAATATTAAACGAAATGCTTTCATCTTTTAATAGAGCACAACAAACATGATCATCGCTGAGAGAAAGAAAAGAATCTAGGGTTCCAAACCAGAGATTAGGTATATTGAACTGCAAATGGAAAATTATAATCTAGGTTCCAACGAATGTGAGAGAGAGAGAGGGGGGTGGGAGGCAATGGGAGAGAGGAAGGGGTAAAAGGGTTTATTTTATCCTTCAAATCTTCGCCGTTGGATAGGATTATAATCTAACGGTATTGAAAAGGAGTAGACAAAGTAGATAAAACAAAGGTAAGCAGAATAACCCATCCTATGTAATTTTTTCTTCTTAATTAAATCCTTCAATGTTACCCTCAACTGTTAGCCCCAAAACTTTACTTTGTTAACTCGGTCAACCTCTATATATGAACTAATTGTGCTAACAGAGCAAAGTTAAGAATTTGATTTAAAAAATGTATGAAATTAAAAATTAAAGAGAAAGTACAGGGACCAACAAAATGGTTGCCCATGAATAAAAGACTGAATTGGTGGACTCGCCAAAACTTTATTTATCCAGAGTAGTAAAGTGAGAGGGTGAGAATGATATTACAAGAACAAGTCCTCCACAACTCCCTACGGTCTATATACTATTTTCATGTTTCACAAACACAACACACAAACATAAGGTGATATACTTCATTCTGCAACACAACCACACGAGTACGCGATACGAGATAGGAGATAGGAGATAGGAGATAGGAGTGATGGGTGATAGGGGATAGGAGTATCATCATATGCTATAACAGTAGTAAAATACGTATAAGCACTGTTAGTATTTTGCTCAAGGGGCTAGCCCATCTATATGATCATCTATGAGCTCTGAAACAGCATCAAGAAAGGCATCTTCACTTGATCCAGCAAGTGCAGCTTCTTCTTCTGCTTTCTCAACAATCTGCTCAATCACAGATTTCTTCTTCAGTGTTTCTCTGCACAAGATGCTTCCGATGCTGAAAGGAGTGAGTCCTCTCTCACAACCTTTCTTCAGAAGCATAGTGGATATGCGAAGGATTTGGGCACATTTGGCAGGAAGATCCCATCCATGGAACTTCAAAAGCTTTATATCTGCTTCAGCATCCAGAGATTTTATGTAATCAATGGTTTCTGCAGAGTAAGGTTCTTGAGCTTGTGACCAGTACAACCAGTCAAATGTGCAGTCTTCAAACTACCAAGAGAAGGAAAGGCAACATGAAGCAAAAGAAAAAGAATAAAAGAAATAAAGTAGCAGCAGCTTTAAAACTTTAGCAGCACAAGTAATAATAGAAATACAAAACATAATTACAGCATCAACACATTTGGATAGTAGTGGGACTTACGGTCTCAGGTAAGCAATAGCCATGATCAATTGGAATAAGCACTATTCTACCATCTTCACCATCCTGGCTAACCAAAATGTTTCCAGCATGCCTATCTGCATTTGCCAATCTGATATCCAACACTGAGATCTTGTGCACCTCCTCTACCGGGAGCGAGAGGGCCATATCTTCACAGCTTCCAATATTCTTCATAAACATCTGAAGTGACCCTATTTTTATATCACCTGAATCATATTTACATTCCTTTGGATGATGGAATCCTTTGTGCAAGCATTTGACCATCGCCGTTGGAGGCACCCCAGCAAATCCCTCCTCCTCATTATTACAACTAGAAGTGCGAGGTCCGTTCCTAGGATGATCCAAAATGTATGCTGCAACTTCTCTAAGAGCCCCGAGTCCTACTCGTGTGCCTTTCTTCAAGCCTTCTCCATTCACAGAGACTGGAAGTCCTCGAGGATTATTAACAGCCATTGGTTCCTCATCAATAGGCTTGAAAACAGAAACATACTTAGAACCAGATGAATCTTGCATGAGATAAGCACCTCCAGATCCCTCTGATGATCGAATCGGTTTATTTCCCCTCTCTAAGCCCTGTGAAGTAGCTTTGATAAGCTCCTGGATCACCTTTGGAATTTTGTTATTGGAGTTAACAGTGATTGGTTCCAAAAGAAAATCTCTTGTCAACCGCTTCGTCTCCGGGAACTTATTGGTCACAAACAGTGGCCCTAAATGTTCATTACCTGAATTTACCGCCTTCTCATGTGTGTATGATGCCTCAATTGACAATTCAAAATCCTTCTCAACTGCTTTAGTCCTCACTTTGGCAGACCTTCTCACCAACAAATGAATTACAGCATCATCATCCTTACAGATATCCTCGATGAGTCTCTGGTCCTCGAGTGCCTCACCATCAAATATCAGTTCTTGATCCTTGAGGTTTACAAATCCTTTGCCCTTCCTTTCAATCTGCTGCTTTACATAACCCACGTTTCTATTCTTCTCAACATAAAACTCAAACTCTTTTCCACATATAGTCCTAACTGTAATAGCTTGAATATCAGAGAGCCTTAGCACCAAATGCAGCACATTCCCATCAGTTACACCATAATCACGAACACAAGAATAGTTCCTAGCCAATTCCCTCCCCTCAAGAACCAATTTCTGTTTCTTCACAAAGAAGCCTCTAAAGGTCTGAATTCTCAGCTTCACTGAGGCAATTGAATCTGTCTCCATAATACGCATGGGAATCACAGATCCACCAACAGTTAGGTAAATCAAAATAAAGTCCCTCGTTTGAGGACTGCAGAAATTGGTAAATTTACCCGGGGAGTTAAAATATTTTTCGTATGTTGGACTAAGTGCCACACTAGCCATTGTCCACTCAAAGGTTCAAAACCTTGCTGGCTTAAAAATGAACAAGTAATGAACCTTAAAACCACTAATAGAGTGCAAGTGTTCTATTTGACAAACCCATCTGGCAAGGAAATACAGAATAGGCAACCTTGACCTTTTCTCTTCCTCCACCTCTATTCTGGACACTAATCCAGCAAAAGCAGCCGATGCAACCTAACCAGTAAACAAAGAGTTTACGCACTAAACATGTGTAGTCTTCTTCCAGCGGTCAGAGATCCTAGCTAAACGAAATCATTCAAGGACACTCAGAGAAATTAAGATGATCTGAATCCTTGAATTGATTCATCAGAACTGATTACATTTCTGCTTTTCAAACTTAAATGACCCTGTTTTAGCTACGTTGTTGGTAATAGTATAGCTACTTGGAAAGAAAAGAGCACCAAACAACGTAATAACCCTGCAAAAAGAAAAAGCATCATCAGAGTTCAGTCAAATAATAAGGAATCAGTGAGAACAGGGGGAAAAGTAAATCAGATACATACTAACAGGTAACAAAAAAGAAAAACATAAAAATAAATCAGTCAGCCCTATGAATATCTACCTTCGATCAGCTTCAAATTTTCTCCTATAATTTCCAAAGAAAATAAGAAGAGAATTGTTCTTCCAAATTATCATGCATGATTTGAAGGGAGAAAAACTAAGGAGCGTGATCGAAATACAGTAAGCAAAGGATTTCATCTTAGCTGAGCGCTATTTTTCACGTGTCAGAACTCACTGTCACAGCATCTATGCAAGAGTTGCAAAAGCTATGGACAGAAATTTCAGACATTGACAAATATTCATAGAATCGAAAGGATATCCGCAAATGGAAAATAGATTAGAAGAATAATAAAATTCGTTTTATGCGATTCAAGGCAAGCGGAAAAACATTTCGACAAATTTCTTCCCGATTTAATTTCGATGAAGCCAAACAATCTAAACTGAGAAATGACAATCTTTAAAACGAATCTTACAGAGAGACCGATCAGCTTACACAGTGAAGTGAAATCGAAGGAAATCAGGTAGGATGAAGATGATACGAGATAATTGAAAAATGTAGCGCCATTATCCTCGTCGTGTGCGTTTCCTTCGTCTTCTTCCCAGAAGAATCGGAAATTCTACTCTCTTTTTGGTTTTTCCCGGAAAGCGAGAGAGAGAGAAGAACGAGTAATGGAGTGTAATGTGGGAGGGAGCTATTTATCAGGACCTACCTGACGCCATGACCCCGAGCTCGGGGGCAGAGTATTTGACGTGGGAACGGACGTTACTTTGTCGGTCATTTTCGGATTTTCCAGATGTTACTTGTGGAGCATTTACAATAGTACTTTGTGAAAATATTTTCTGGATTTTCCAGATGATTACTTTGTATGGGGCATATTTATGAGTAATAGAGATCTTTTTTTTTTAAAAATGATAATAGATCTCTATTATTATTAGTGTAGTATTTCGACATATATATCTGATTATGAAAAATAGTGTTTATAATTTAAATAAATATAAATATATAGTAAAATATATATATGAAGTGTGTGTTTAATATGTACAGAAAATAATGATATAGAATATAAAACATGTGTTATGTTACTACGAATATAGATAAGTAGACTTTACTACTAGATCGCTTTGATAAATATCCGCCTGGAATTGAAGTTATTGTCCTAAATAAAAATTTCTCACCTAAATGTCCCCCTATAATTGAATGAATATTATCTAAGTGTAAATCCTTTTGAAAAATAGTATAATTAAATAGAAGAATTTTGACTAGTGAAAAAGGCTTATAAAACCATGGTAATTACCAAATGGATAAAGGATTCTCAAGAAAATAAATTATCTCCAAACCTCCCCAGCTACGTTTTATTAATGATTAATCATAAAATTATAACTTTTAATCCTTTTAGAAAAAAATTATCTCCCCTACTAAAATAACCAAATACTCAATATTTTAAAATTTAATTTTTCTTTTTATTATCATGTTAAAATAAAAGTTGATTTTTAAAATACAATCATTGATGAAAATTTTTATGGCATTTTAAGAAAAATGTAAATATAATTTAATTATTGATAAAGATAAATAAAATATATTTTATATGAGGAAAATGATTAGAAAATATCGTTTGAACTTAGAAAACCCAAAATGTCATATGAAATAGGGAAAGGATAGAGATGTGATGTGGTAAGAATTCGAGATTTTAAAGCTTTAGTGTTTTTATTAAAATGCTTCTCACATTTTTTTTAGAAAAAAGGGCAAGAACCCTCGATGGAGCCGGAGCTCTATTGGTCGCTGACTAACAAGGGTATGTAAATTGCCATACGACGTGACTACTTAGACATAAAAAATAACAACTTAAAAATCACAATTAACAATTGGGTTATGCATATTGACAACTTGAGCTCCTCAAATGTTAACCTTACAGGTCATATTTTTAAGTCACACCTCTTAGGCGACATAAGTTACTTAGGTATAGAGAATGATGACATAAGAATCATAATTAATTATTTGGGTATGCATATTGACAATTTGAACTCAGGATGTCAACAACCTTATAGGTAATGTTTTGAAGCCATTAGGTTAGGTGACGTTGACTACTTAAAATATAGATAAAAACAACTTAAGAATCACAATTAATAACAGTATGTATATTAACAACTTGAGCTCTCCAAGAAAATATCGCACCAGAGCTCTAGTAGTCGGTCGACAGAGTGTTGCTGGCAACAATTGGAGCTTCAAGTAGCGAGGGTTCTTACCATTTTTCTTAAAAAATGAGAGGCATTTTAGTAAAAACGCCAAAACATCAAAATACAATATTCCTACTATAACACTTATCTATCATTTTTCTATTTCATATGACTTTTTTGGATTTTCCAAGTTCGAATGATATTTTCTTACCATTCTCCCTCTAATTTTGATTGAAAATTAATAAGAAATGTATAAAAATGTCATTTTGGAAGTTGGTTTGTCATTAATTTTTGACTTTTGGGAGAAGAAAAGGGTCGAAGTGGAAATGTCTTTGTAACGAACTAACGATCGATAACGGGCGTTGAATCGAAGGGGAACGAGTACTTTTGGGCGATATTTTTGGTCAAGTCTTCTTTTTGAATAAATTTAAAACTTGGCCTCCAAGCCTGTTCCTACGTAATTACGCATACCACAACCCAATAGATTTCTGCCACGTAAGAAATCTTCGTAATATTCATCCAAACTTCCTGGGCTTCCATCTTGTTTTTTTTTCCCTTGGTGAAAAGGTTTCCTTTTTGTTGTTCATAAAAAATACTGCATTGTTGTTTATCCTCCATCGATATGTGTGTGTGTATATATATATGGCCAAAATCAAAATAAATATATAAAAAATGATAAAACTTTTCTTAAATCACCAATTCTACAGTGTACTAATTTATTAAGGATCAGAAATTCAAATTAAAACTTGTGCTAAGCTTGGCAAGTTTATCAGCGAAAGCTTTTCCCAAAGTTGCTCTCAGTGTTCCTATATATAAAAATTGATAATTTAATTTTAATCGTTTATTTAAATGACAAAAACTTCTATAACTTACATTAATTTTATTTCGTAGTTCTAATATTTCTTATTGTTGTTTCAGATGAAATTCCAGTGTCATAATGCTGGTTGGTCACCATACCAAGCAATCTGTTAAATTATTTGTGTTTTATTATTAACAAAGGTAGGTTTAATTAGGAAAATTTTAACCTATAATTTATAAATTAGTGTGTAGGAATGATTTGTATATACTTCTGTAAGTGTTCTCCTAAGAAAATAAAAAGAAAATCATATATAATGTACTACCTCTGGTTCTAATTATATGAACACTTTTGTAGTGTAATTTGCACTACAAAAGTGTTATTATAATTAGAACTGGAGGGAGCATGATACTTATCTTGGAGAGGCTAATCCAATGTATATGACTAATTTTAAAGAACATCTTGGCACCAATGCGTTTCACTTTGATGTGGCAATAGTTTATTAAAATAATACCTCAATAAGTCTCATAAGTTGTTAATAGTAAATGATTTACTTGTTAATCCTCACTGCTCACTTGTCAACGAAGACTTTCCTGATATTATTTTCCTTTGTTGGGATCTAAAATTCATTCTCTCTAGTTTATTTTAGGTCGTTAATACCAATAAATTAGTGGGTGATGGTAGAGGCAAATCAAGAAAATGACTTTCACTCTCCATAATTTAAATTTTCTTCCCAGCTATGAACAACCTCGACCTAATCTTCTTGTTTTCTTATTTTTCCTTTTTTTACAACACAACCTAATCTTCTTTTGATTTGCTTTAAAACTACAGGTCATGTTTGGCGAGCATGAAAGTTAATTCCATGAAAAGAAAATGAGGGAGAAAATTCTTCTTCTTCTTTTTTTTTTTTTAAATGTTTAGTACTAATGATTAAACTTGGGGTTAAGGTGCAGATTTGCCAACCAACTATTACCCGAGGAGCGTCTGACACAAATAATAATTGAGGGGATCAAAATTGTCAATCAACAATTAAAAAGTGAAAAAAAAACACCAAATAACTATTAAAAAAAACAACTACCACAATTAAATTAAAATATGAGGCACTGACGTAGGACGGTGGCGAAACCCTGAGAAAAGAGCGCTAAGCCTTCTTCTTGGATAAGGAAAACACCAACAGAGATGGGACCCATGGGAGCAGCGTTGTGGCACGGCGGTGCTGCTTGTGGCATAGGAGGGATGGAATCAGGGTGCAAGGTGCGTGCCAGTCGAAAGCTGTGGACTGCTGGATGAGTTTAAGAGGGTGAGTGGAACACTCAACAACAATGGAAGCTTTGGAACGCCGACGTCGCCGACACTGTGATGATCAATGGAAGACGGAGACACCAAGACAAATGACGGGTAATAGTTCGTTGGCGAATCTACACCAAATTGTGTTTTTTCACTTTTTAATTGTTAATTGGCAATTTTGGTCCCCCAATTGTTATTTGTGACAGACGCTCCTGGATAATAGTTGGTTGGCAAATCTGCACCTTAACCCTTAAACTTGTTATGAAACTCATGCTTTCATTTCATCAATTAATTGTCAATCAATTATTATGAGTTTTGACTATATACAGTCACTTGTTGAGATGCAATTTTTTTTATTCTTTTTTAATGATGAGATAATAATGTTCCGAAGTTCCTCACACCAATAAATTTCCAGCCTTCAGGTAGAAAAATAAAATCCCAGCCTTATTAATCCTTTTTTTTATATACAGAAATTTTAGGAGAGGGTTTGGCTCACTCACATTCCAAGTGCAGAGCGCTTGAACTCACTGTAGGGAATTCAAGACTACACATGTCTCAACCTTAGCTTGAGTTACCGTTGCTTTGTAGACTTTTAAGATGCCTCCTCCAAATTGACCAACTCCAAGATCGAACTCCTTCTCTTTTGGTGAGAGTGTCCGACCCTTTCAGCTTAAACTTAAGAAGGAGGGGTCCGCCTTATTAATTCTTTAATAAGCAAAAGTTGTGAGTTGTGGAAATGTATGATTAAGGTTTAAAATCCACCTGCACTAACAATGTCAAGTTAGAATTTATAATTATTCCATTTAAACTGTGTGTTCTTTTTAATTATTATTATTAATATAACCACATCGCCGAACCCACTGTATAGGGTTTGCTATCATAGTTTTCTGAGAAATGTTGGTTGCCTAGTTTCAAAGAGACATGAGATTCCTGTTAACTACTCCCTCTAATCGTACACGTTGAAAAAAATAATTAATTTGAACGTATTAAAAAATCTGGTTAAACTAGTTATTTGTAAAAAAAACCATAGGTTGGTTTCTCTAAAATATTTCTTTTAATCATTTGCATTGGCAATAATTTTCTGGATGTAATACCCTTTGATATGTGTAATCAATAAGAAAGTTGTAAATTTGGGAGATGGATCGAATTGGGATCTTAAATTTAGATATAAAATAAGCTTCTCTACTACTAGCTCTTGCATTTATAACAGACAGGAGGATATTAAGTCTGTGCATGAACAGAGCATGCTTACTCCATAACTTTTATAGGAAATCTCACTCTGCAGCAAAAGCCCCAAAAAGCAAGTCTTGGATCACTAACTCTTTGCTTCACCTTGGATCCATACTCCTATTGCATGAATCAATTACGCATGGCTTGCATTCCAAGGACTGAATCAATTAACTTTAGTTAACAAGTTTATTAAGCATTCATAGTGTTAAATTACTTTAAGATCTCGTACGCTAATTGACACCAAAAATACAATAGTTGCATTAAAAATTAGTTAAAGATGTAGTGACTAAAATAAGAAATTAACCTAACAAATTGTGATAATTCAATTGCATTACAAATACGGGCTAAGGTGCGATTGGCTAATTAAGTGTTACACTAGAAGCATCGGGCACAAAAATGTTTTAAAGGTATTAAAAATACCAATGAACAATTAAAAGAGCAAAAATATCAATGAAGAATTTAAAATTCCAGCAAATAGACCGAAACGAGGATTGTGCTACTTTCATCGGAATTTATTTCTTCATTGGTATTTTTGCTCCCTTTCAATTGTTCATTGGTATTTTCGGTTCCTTCAAAACATTTTTATGCCAGGTGCTCCTAACGTAACACTTGGTTGTTAATCTCGCACCTTAACCCTATAAAGATCGCTGAATGCCATTCTATGCATTAGTGTCTCAGGTCTCAAATATGCAATTTTGGAAAGAAAGAGCAAGTGATGTTGGCATGAATAGTCTTCTAATGAAGTGTTTTCTATTAAAAAAAATAAAAATAAAGGTTCCATTTTCAACAATTTGTTTCTTATAATATTGCTCCAGGTTTCACAAAATAATCAAATAATTTGTGGTTCGTTGGTTCATGATGATTGGCACCTCAATATTTTGAAGTACCGCGTTAATTTCACATGGCAAAATATATTTGATTATTAACAAGAAGAAGGGACATAAAGGTAGCCAGCCTCCCAAAAATTTGGATCTTGTCTGCTGAAATATGATTTTGCATGATTTAGGGACTAGACACTTTTCATTAATTCACGAACAGAATTCAACTTTATCGCACCCCAAAAATTTATACAACTACAATACATTAATCTGTCTTGCTACATTTTCCCTGCTTTGACTACATGCAACTGACAAACTCTAGGATCCACAGCTAGTTGCTTAGACAAGGTAAAAAGATTTGAAAACCTCTGCTCAAGGCTGAGTTACTTTCAATGGGCTATGTAAGTGAGACATTAACCATGTACTTACTTGCAGAGTGCGATCTGGCAAAGACCGTATGGGATCGGAACAACCTCAACCCGGCCTCGCCAAACAGAGTTTTAGTTGAAGCAGAGGGAGTTATCAGAGGCCCTCAAGAAGACCATGTTCTGTAGAGCAAGTAGAATTACAGGGCATGTCAAAGCAAAACTGGGTAACAAACTTGTGACTCAGCTCATCATAACTCATGACTAGCCAATACAAAACTGACGTTCCAGACTGGCTAGCTAAACCATGTTTATCGTGAGGTCAATAGGGCAGCAAATTTCATGGCTAATCATGCTCTGAATCTTGATTTAGGATTTCACATTTTCTATTTTTTAGCCAGTAAATTCTAGGAAGAGGATTCTAATTGGAAGATCCTTCCATAGACCGTGTCCACGGAAAATAAAGACAAGCCCAATACTCTAGCTAGATGGATCCTAACTTTATCTCTTTGTAAACTCTCTAAAAATGGAGGGAATCCATAATGCTATGATAGTGGGGTTTAAGAAAAGGAACAGACCCATCAGCAATAGGATCCGATTATTTCCTCTGGAATACTTTTGCTGTCACTAAGATAAGAATTTCTTCTGGATTGCTTGGTTTTGGAGGACAATTTGACTGTTTTAATGTTCGCATTGCTAGTTGTCAACTATCGAAACAACTCAGGTAGCTTATCAGGTAAAAGAAAATTCTAACCTAAGAAAAAGAGGGAGAAAATACAAGCCCAACTCTTGCCTACGAAAACTTAAAAAAAAACTACCTCCAGTCTTAAATATAAGTCAGTTTATAATGCAATTTGCACTACAAATTTAGTTCTATATTTAGGACAGGATGGAGTAATTTATTTTTCCATCTAGAATAGAATCAACGTAATCTTATGCCGCCCCGCCAACATTAAACAACAAAGCAAAATACAGAAAACTTATCTTACAGATTCCTCTGAATAAAGTCCCATATCCTTTCTTCCAGATATAGTCGATCTCTATGCCGCCGTGGCATGTGACGCTCATCTGGGAAAATTAATAGCTCATATGGTTTTCGAGCAGCCACAAGGGCATTGACAAGCCTTGCAGTATGCCTAAAATGTACATTCTCATCAATCATTCCATGCACGAGCAGTAAGTGTCCTTTCATCTTGTGCACATGATGCATCACAGAACTGCTTTCGTAGGTAGATCTGTTCTCATATGGCAATCCCATGAACTCTCTGTGTAGAATGTGTCATAACTGTCCCATGATGTAACAGGGGCACCAGCCACAGCACACTTGAATGTATCTGGATATCTTGCAAGTGCCATAGCAGATAGATATCCACCATAGCTCCAACCATATAATCCGATGTGGCCAACTTTAGCGAGCCCTTGTTCGATGAGCCACTCAGCTCCAGTAACCTGATCATCAGCATCAGCTTGACCAAGATTGTGTTTTGCATGGCTTTCAAATTTCAGCCCCCTTCTAGCAGTCCCTCTGTTATCTAACTGAAAGCAGGAAAAGCAATACTCAATCAGAAAGTGATGAAGCAAAAGTCAGTTTTTTCATACAGGATAGACAAGAACAATGTGTGACTGAATATATTTCTTCATATAACAGAAGTTCCATGATGTTTAGATCTGTCAACATTTTCAATGTACTACTATTAGATCAGTTTTGTGTTTCAATCATGTTACCATCAAGTTTCTCATGCAGATATACGGCAAACAATCCAGTGCTCCTAATTTAACCTTGTCTTCACAACTCAAGGTATGATGGTCAGAAGAAAATATTATGTAATTAAATATTGCACAAGTTCCTTCATACTGTTGCGTTTGGATAATATGAAGCAAGAAACAAAAACATTTAGAATAAACCATACCGCCAGATCAAAAGAAAATCCAGGTACTGACCTTCCAAACTAAGATGCCTTGATTTCGCAAATACTGTGCTCTCATGTCAATTGAAAGAACCCAAGAATTACAAACAAGTTGTACACTTGGACCACCATATACATTGATCATGGTTTTGTAAGGTGGAGGCCCAAATCTTGATACATCAGGCTTATATAGAACCCCAAACAAAAGGGTACCATCTTTAGCCTGTATTTCAACTATCTCTGGCGTCTCAAGTTGAAGCTTTTGAATCTTGAATTGTAAATTGCTGCTCAAACAAAGGCAAGATCACACTTCCATCTTTTAATGAGCAAAGTAACACCCTAGGAGGACAATCAAGGGACTCATGGATATCAATAAACCTTTGCATACGATGATCAATGACCACAATGTGCTTCCCCTTGCTTGGGGTAAGTCTGACAGGGGCCTGCAGTGGTTGACCTCCATCCGTAAACAATTTAGCACAATATAAGTTGGATTCCATTGGCCCATCTAAGGTCCCAGTGAAATATATTAGACCTGTAGCTTCATTCACACCAGCAATTTGTTCAACCATCCACTCACCTTCAGTGATCGGTCCCAAACAAGTCCCACTTACATCATGAAGATAAAGATGCCTAAATCCTGTTTTTTCACTAGCCCAGATAAATCCCCCAGAAAACTTGGCAACTCCTTTATCAAGAGACATGAAACAGTCATGTAAATTGATCCATGTGTTGTTTTCTTCTACTAATAGAGCTTTCCTCTGACCATTTCTAATATCAAATTTTAGGAGCTTAATTTTGGTGTGGTGCCTGTTCAATACCTGAGCAATAAGAATGTTTCCATGAATCCAATTGACTCTTGCCAAGTATTCTTCCTCGTTGTTATGCTGATCCATCCCCCCACATTGAAGATCCATCCAAGTAGTAGAACCTTCAGCTACCGAAACAACCCCAAGGCGAACTTTTGCATTTGAAGCACCAGCAAAAGGATAAGGATGGTCTTCCTGTGCCTCTAAGCCAACTGAGCTTTTACCTTCATGCATAATTCTAAAAAGTGGTATTCCAGAATAATCAACTTCAGTGAAAGCAATATGTTTACTATCTGGTGACCACCAATATCCAGTTTTCCTATCCATCTCCTCCTGCAATCAGAAAACTATAAAACATGAGGAAAATGTTAATTATGCTCACAATGACAAAGGAAAACGCATAAATTTCAGAATCTAGTTATAATCTAACTTGGACAGTTCAAAATGTGGAAGGACAATTCTAAGTGAAAACTCACCTGAGCGATATACTCAGCAAGGCCATGAGTCTGCAACACCAAAAAGAATGTCATATTTCCGAAGAAAAAAATGTCAAAAAGTAGCAAAGTTTAATATACCAAAAATGAATTTAATATTCATATACTATAACAAGATCAGATAAAAGTTCAAAAACTACTAAGTAGAAGCCAAAAGGCAAGGGGTGATTTTCGAGCATTTAAACTCTTCGAACTTCTCCTTTTATTCTGTGTTTTTTTTTTAATAAAAAACTAAACAAGGGGGAAAAACAGCCATAGAAGCCCTAAAAGAGATTGTTCCATATATTGTATAGCAAGCTAATCAACTATCCATTGACAAACTTTCATGATTCAGGCCAAAGAAAACAAGAAAATAGATTAACCAATACAAACCACTAAAACACTCAATAAAAGAACACAATTACGTACAGCATACTTGAAACACACAATGGACAGATGATTTGAATTAGCAGGGACTTGGGATATCATTAGGCTTCAGTTAGAAAGATTAGTTTAGATTAATCAGATTGATAGAGCACTAAGGAAATTGATTCATTAATTCCCTTTCATAGGACTCACGCTTGGTGAATTTTAAATTTGTTTTTAAAAAAAGATACTGAAAGAACTTCTGGAACTCACCAAACCACTTTCCTTGGCACCATGTGTCAACTGCTTGAGTTCATTACTAAACATATCCAAAGCATGCAACTCAGAATCTCTTACATAGGCAAGCATTGATCCATCAGGGGATAGATGTGGATCAATAATTGGTGAACTTGGTATACTCGGAAGCTTCAGCTTTGTTTCTGAATAGTAAATATCATGGATATAAATCTGTTCATAATGCCCAGCAAAACAGTTGCAGTTAGATAGAATTTGGAAATATATGTATAGGCATAACAACATTCTAATGTGTGAGAGGTGGCATAAGCCAGGTGGATAATGAATGATATAAAAATGTAGAAACTATCATAGCTGGCAATGCCTCAAAGGCTCAAACATCAGGTACAAGAAGCTCAATTCTTAATAAAGAAGAAGTGGCAGAAAATTAACTCAAGACAGATATTAAGGGCTTCAGTCCCACTCAGAAATGGTCATTAGATGCGTTTCAGCTTTTGATTCAACTCTAATGAAGAAGCTATTTTTGCATGCGTTCCACTCGATAAGATATCTAATTAACCGTTTTACCCCAAAAAAAATGTGTTTCAAAATCCACAGCAAATAATAATAAGAAAAATTTCAATTT
Source organism: Acacia pycnantha (assembly GCA_025563575.1). NCBI lineage: Eukaryota > Viridiplantae > Streptophyta > Magnoliopsida > Fabales > Fabaceae > Acacia > Acacia pycnantha. The sequence continues at coordinate 195,534 of JAMWYP010000420.1, read as the reverse complement.
CATCATAGATATTTGAGGGATGGAAGGACTACTAACCCCAGCAGGCAAGGGGACCATAATTGCTTTCTTTTTGGAGTTTGTTGTCTTCATCCATTCATACTGTGTCACTCCTAACCCACGCTCCCTCAGCCTCTCCCTTCTTAACTTCTCTTCTGGGGATATATTACTCTCATCAAGCCCCCCATCAGGGGGACTGAATATCAGATCTGGTTCAGATGTCTTGAGATCAACACTAAAAACCTTCTTATTCAATGTTTGATCTGGACTAAACAGATAAGCAATAAAATTATCATCAGGACTGAAACTTATTGAAGATGGAACCACACAGCCAGGCAATGGGTATTGCACTATCTCCTCAATGGGGAAAAAGACGCTGTCATCAAAATTTTGCACATCAGTCAAATCTGTCACTGGCATTTTGGGAGACGGCAATCTTGACTGCTTCATTTTCCTCTTCTTGTTCTCATCAGTTGATTGCATTACAAATACACCAATGGTTGTGAGACTCAACTGCAATGGAGCATGGCTATGGGAGCATTCCTGTAAGAAAATAATAATTCTAATATAATTTTTACCTCTGAGACAATCAAGCTAGTAAGTAACGTTGCCACCTAGGTTTGACTGCACAAAAAATGACAAATAAAATGAAAGCATTTTTCGGAATTTAACTACAGAAATGAATTCCTCTTCGATTGAGCATGGCAACTACAGAGATGAATTCCTCTTCGATTGAGCATGGCAACTACAGAGATGAATTCCTCTTCGATTGAGCATGGCATGAAGACGATCTTTAATCTCAAGATTACGAAATTTTCAATTTTCTTCCCATCAGTTCTTAGAAAGAGGCATAAACTTATCACAAACTGTATCTATGTTGTGAATCCAAATACTTTATAATTTTATTTATGCCCCAACTTTACCTCTCATTCTAGAAAAGAAAAGACAAAAATAACGGAAAAGGTTGAATGGAATCGCATTAACTGAACCAACTTTAAGCTTGAGCTTCTGGTTAATATTAATTTAAAGCAGCAGATACAAATCATACGAAATGAAGGATTTCGTCAAACCATCGGGTTCTCTTCGTAAGAACGCCAAAAGATTTAAATTTACATATCCATTAAAGTGCCCATCTCATAATCTTCTCCTCCAACCATTTTCAACCAATTCCTTTCACAAAATAATAATAATTGGGAAGCAATAATCAAATACAAGCATAAGCATAACCATTTCCAAATGACAACCAGAAAGCCTAATCAATAGTCGCTACCGTCTCAGAAATTCCACACATAAGCTCCAACACAACTCTCAAAATCTAGTGTCCAATTGGATCCAATCGCAAACAATGGAATACAATGAAATAACATCAAAAAAAAAAAAGAAAGACATCTGCATTAATCGAAGTTCACTGAAGCTAACCCGATTTCTTTATCAAGTATGGTGAATAGAATCTGACCTGGGCAGAAGACAGAAACGGTTTGCCATGAAGAACGAAAGAAACGTTAATCTGATTACTTTTTTTTATTACCAGGTGTAGATGGAACGAATAGGTTTTTGATAGCGAATTAAAATTTGTACAAAAATTGTGGTTTCTAAACTGAAAAGCTCGGGGAGCTAAAGAAGGAGGAGAGCTTCAAGCACTTCACTCCAATAGAGAGGAGAAGAGGACAAATTAAGGATGGCCCCAACCTGGATCTTCTTGTATTTGTTGAGTAGGATGAATCAATGTTTTTGGATTTTCTTCAGTTTTAGAAAATATATTTCGAAATAATGAAATTGATCGTGCTTGTCTGTTGTCAGGCTCATATCATATACGCGCCAAAAGGCTTCCGTGGAGTAAGTAACTAAAGCTGAAAGGCGCGGTCTTAGTCTGATTTAACATATTAATTAATATATCGATAATTTAATCAAAGAAAAAATTCAATGTTTATGAATAGTGAGCTAGATACGTTGTCTTAACCTACATTATTGACTGACAGCGACATCCAAACCCCAGTTTTTGATGAATCATACTAATGCCTCGTTTGGTACAGTGAAAGAATTTTTGATGGAGGTGGAAATGGAAATAGAGGTGCAACTAGAAGTGGAAGCAAATGTGGAAAAGTTCTATAGTTTGTTTGGTATGTTAATGGAAGTGAGGAATAAATTTGTATTAAAATAATTATTTATAATGTAAAATGACCAATTTATCCTACACCCAAAATGCCTAGCCACCAACCCATACAGGCACAACCATCACAGAAGCAACCGCCGGCCGCCATAGGACACAATAGCCATCCTCAAACAATCAAAACCTTCATTTTTGCACAAAATATCAGCCATCGACAATGCAACCTATGAAGCCCCGATACCGATACATAGGAAAAAAATTCCAATGTATCGGATATGCGTCCCATATCAATACAGATATTGTCGTCTTGGATTGCTCAACAACATCCAATAAGGTCAAATGGAATGTATCTAAGGGTCATCTCTACTCTTTCGGCTCTTTCGTAATACAACACAAAGGTAGAACTACGAGCGGTCTAACTCGAAGGCCACTCCTCTAGTTACAAGAGCTAGAAACCAGCATTTCACCGCCAGCGATGAGGGGTTCCAAAGGTTTTGATGTTGGCCGTTGATGCTCTCGAAGCTTCAGCTCCAATTGCTCTTTTAGGTAAGTCGAAGACTTGAAATAGGGCAAAGCTAGCTCTTTGTGCTTATGATCTATTATTTGACCGTATGGATAATCTATTATTTGTGTTTCTTATTTTTCTTTTAATATATTTTATTAATGTGAAATCCACTCTTCATATTAAAAATATTATTTAATATCAAGACATATCAGAACATATTGAAATATTAGTATTTTTGAAATAACGTATCAGAAACACGTGTTTTGGAGTCGGTGCACTCATACTCGAGAAAGGAAAAAGAAAGAAAGAAAAAGAGATCAACAAGCAAAAATCGCAACCCATCGAATCTGTCTTCTTCCTCTGAGGCACCATTTTGAATACCATATTCAATGAAAGCCAGTGCAACTAAGCCATGAATCTATTGTTCCAAAGCTTTACATCAAATGACATGAATGATTGAAGTTTTGATTTGATGTTAACTCCTTTGAACAATGAAATCAACTATACGGCGATAGAATGACGCTTGTGCCCAAGAATCATAGGATGCCTTCGTCGGCGATTTGCGCGAACACATCCAGGTGTTGAGATGATAAAGAAGGAATCGGTGTTTAGATTTCTTGGATTGATAAAATTGCAGATCTAAGGACTAAGGAATTCTTGGATTTGAGTCAGTGATAGGGTCATGATGGGAGCCATCGAGGACCTCACAGTCTTTTGCCGTTGTTGTAGCTCGTCGTCACCAACTCACTATTAGGGCAGAATAATTGGCAGGTTGGGCAACTGATGCCAAACTTATAGTCCGCTCATTTAACTTTAAATGAGTATAAGTTAGCTTATATCACTACCTCAACTCATTTAAATCTGTGTAAATGAGGCAAGCACATAAATGGGCAAGCTAAACGAGTTTTGGGTAACCCATATACATTTGACCTATTTATTTGTTTGGGAAAAAAAACATATATAAGCATTAAGCATCAATCCAAATTCATTATTCTAAATTCTAAAATCTGAATCTTCAAAGTTCAATAATAACAATTCACACAAAACAACATAAATTTAGACAAGTACTATTATAACATAAATTTATTTAGGATAGGGAGTCGGGAGGGAACGCATTTACCTTATGCCAGAATGCGGAATGAGATGTGTAGTTAATAAAAAAAAAACATTAAATGAGCGGGTATGGGTAGCCCGTAGGTGTGCCTATAACCCACCCATTTAAATTTTAAATTGGTGAGTTCTAGCCCGTCCCGTTATAAGTCTTTTTGAACGGACTCAAAATGACTCAATTACTCTGGGTTAAGGGTGGGCTCATGGGTTATGAGTTTTATACTCAGCCCTACTCACCATATAAGGGAGGGAGAGGGAGGCTGTGAGTGGTGAAGAGAGAGATGAAGTAGGGTCAATGATCAGGAGGGGTAAAGTTGTCAAATAATAAAATGCATGTGAATATAATGATCTCATAGTTTCACCAACAAATTCACTTCCATCATTTTTTTTGGAAGTGAATTTTATGGGGAAATGGGTCCCAACATACCAAACAACCCAATTTCAAGATTCCACTTTCATTTCCCCTTCTCTAGCTTCAGTTCCCATGTGCCAAAAAGGGCATAAATCAATAAGATCCATGGATTTTTTACCACTAGCTTTTTTAATTGAAATTAAAAAAAGACTTACCTAATATGGAGAAGCGTATTCATGTACAACAAGTACCTTTTTTAAAAACATGAATGAAGAATAAAAAATTAAATTTGCTTATAAATCATGAGCGAAACGAACGTGTCCAATCTTGGTATGCATTGAGCAAAATGGTCTGTAAGATGGAGTCACCTGTTAATAGGAATAATTAAGGAAAATTAATTACTCCCTCCGGTCTTAATTATAGGAATACTTTTGCAATACAAATTGAACTATAAAAGTATTCATATAATTAAGACTGAAGGTAGTATTAATTTACTTAAATCATGTGAATACATATATATTTGCCTAATTCAGGTGCTTAGTCTAATTTGGTCGTATTAAGTTGGGGTGCATCAAACAAAAATAATTGTGGATTAGATTGGTTCTTTGGGTCAGTTTGGCTTAATTCAACTCGATTAATCACATAAAAAAGTTTTATAATTCAAAATCAAAATATAATTTTACAAGAACTCTAACAAAAACCATATTTTAAGGTGAGAACCCAACTTTAATATTGATTCATTATTCATTATTAACAGAAGGTTATATAATAGAGACCCTAGTCGTGACTTAATTTGGCTTAAATTTATACTAGTAAATAGCCTTACAAAGTTACAATATACTACCTCCGGTCCTAATTATAAGATCTAGATGATTTTTTTTTGGAGAGATTAAGGAAACTAAATAAATTACTTAATCATTTTATTTTTTGTGTATCCTTAGATTAAATACTACCTCCGTCCTTAATTATAGGAGCAATTTAACCGATTTTGGGAGAATTAAGGAGATGAGTTAAATTAGTTAATTTTACTCATTTTCCTAAAATGTCCTTATATAAATTTAAAATGACACAAGTTACCCTAATTATAAGTGTTTCTAATTTGTCTTACGTTAGATATCCATGACATATTAGTTTATATATATATATATTAGTTACTTTTATATAGCCATGTGTATACATATAGATCTAATTTTCTTTCCACACGCTTTCTAATTGAAATAATGGTCTTGCTATATAAACATATATGTGTGTGTGTATATGTGTATACATATGAATCTATCTACATACATAGAGACACATACCCATATATCTACACACACATATATATGTTTATATATGTGTGTGTGTTCACACATATATATATTGACACACATAAACACAAATATACATATATATGTAAACACACACACACACACACACACATATATATATATAATGCTCCTAATAATAAGTATAAATAGGGGTATTATAGGAAAAAATTTACAAAAGTTAAAACTTGCTCTTATAATTAGGACCAAAACCAACTCCAAAATTTGCTCCTATAATTAGGGACGGAGGGAGTATTAGTTTATTAGTCAAACTAAATAGTTTGAAGAAAAAAATAAAAATAAAAGTACTTTAAAGTAATTTAATTAGATTTCTTAATCTTTCTAAAAAAGTCAACTAGATCTTACAATTAGGGTACTCTGTATCTTAAGGACATATTTAATTATTCATACATTTTCTTCTCTTTCGCTTCTTCCTCTTACACTGAAATCCAAATCCACGCATCTCCAAACACAAAAAAAAAAAAAAAAAAAAACAGCAACTAAGTATGATGCATGCAATTAGGCCTAACAATTCATGTTAATACCAGTAAGACTCAACTCAATATGCATCTTTATATACACATAGTGATAAAATAATTGTCTTAAGGTGGCATTACATCTTCTCAAGATGCTAAAAAAACTGTGCATGAATCCTGATAAAAATGATTTGTTTGGCCAAAAAATTCCTGATAAAAAAATGTCTCTGAATTATACCATAACAAGAAAATTAAAATAATAATAATAATAATAATCAAGAAAACAAAGCGAAGGAGTCCATCTTCCACATATCCCGCGTCATGCCATGTGTGGCCACAGAAAAATTCTAATAAAAAACACTATCTACATTCTTTTTGTTATCATTCACCTGATCGAAGGAACTTACCATCCATCAATTATCAAGGATAAACTCGCAACCTCATATTTAAGAGAGCTTTAGCAAGGTGTTTGGTCAGTTAAGTCAGATGATGAATATCTTACATTATATACACAATAATGCGAACAACAAGAGAAAATTGATTATAATCATCAATTGTACCCGTTTGGGTTAGCAGTAGAGGCAGCAGCTTTTTCAACGTCATTTACAGGTTACAGGTTACGAGGTAAATGTGTGAGAGGAGTTTTATCTCAACTTGCTTGAATGTGCTTCTAACGCCAACTCAAACATACACAATCCAGCAATGAAGATACATTCTTGATAGCTGTAGAATCTTAGGAGGTAACGTTGTTCAGAGTATGAATCAAACCGCCCTCATACGAATCCTGATACTGCAAAACCATTAATTGCACCACGCCATTTTTGTAGACGGCGAACTAGATTCAGCGACAAGAGCTGAAGCGAGGCTTACTTGATAGTTGTACAATATCAGATATAGTTTCATGAGATTTGCAAGGTTCACAGATGAAACTCATCACACTACCCAGGAAAGGTCTGGCCTTATATGATCACCACGTAACCATTTCTGGAGACAAAAAGCAAGCACAGTGAAATCCCTGAATTTCACGTCTCGAAGTCTTCCATGTCTGATTTTTCAATAAAACTAGGAAATGCCAAGGTTATATCCCTGAAAGAATGAGAAGACGTGCATTATTAATATAATGAATATTCTGAAATTGTCCTCCATGCGAAGAATAGATAAATTGATGAAGAGCTTATATATACCCACGTTAGATATGGTAGAGTCATGTTCTTCAATAAAGATGGATGTTTGAACACAAATTCTTTCCATTCCTCTTGATCAATCTTTCCATCACCTTTTGTATCAGCATCATTAAATGTCTGCGGAAAAAACAACAGAAAAATTACTAAATCTGGTTTAAAGATCCGAACGTAACAGTGTGTGTGTGTGTAGATATATATATATATAGATAGACAGACAGACGTATTGACACACACAGAGATACAAGTATGCACCTTATCCACTATGGTTTCGACGACATCATCAGAAAGTATGAGATCAGATTCATGCAGTATTGCTGATATCATCTCTTTCAGCTGCAGATAAACATTACCATGAGCAGAAGAAAATAAAATATAGATCCAAATCTCTAATTTATTATGAGCAATATACGCATAAAATTGGCACAACCAAACCTTCAAAATATTACAGTCATGGGAAGTGAAGGAACATCATACCTCCTGTCGTTCAATGTACCCCGTCTGCCTCAGATCATGCAACCTAAAAGCAACTGCAAAATAGTTATCCCCAGCTTAATAGATGATCAAGTAAATTGGTACATAACTGAAAACCACTCGTGAAATTCTTGCAAATAGACTAATAGAGGAAAGTACAAAAGCATTAGCATGAAAACTATCATAGAAGAATCTATCTTACATTTGATTTTGTCTTCTATAGGTGCATTTGGGTGAAAAATACCCAGTGATCGAACAAATTCCCCAAACTCAATAACCCCATTGCGCTTGATATCAAATAAATCAAAAGTCTATAGCAAGAAGTCACAAGCGTAGATTAATATCAGTGTCAATGGATATTAGCTTATTAAGGTCAAATCATTCATGAACTACAGAAAAAGGGTCAGATTGACGCACCCTGTCAGCAAACAGATTCCTTCTGTTCCTATTATTGAAAAGAGCAAGCTGGAATTCTTCCTGCAGGGTGTTAAAATAATCATTAAGTTAGCTATCTAACAGATATTAAAAATCCAAGTTCATGTGATCTTACTAAAAGCAGAAGGAAAACTTACAAGCACTCAACTAACCTTGTGAATAAGTCCGTCTTGAATAATTGTGTTGCTCAATTTCTGAAAGAGAACGTGTAAGGCCTCTACTTCACTTACAGAAACTGTGAATAAGGAAAGATAGATGCAGTATTCTTTTAATTAGCTGTTAATATTATCCATAATTGCAATGAGTTATTAAATGATATAAGTTGCAGGGAAATCCCCAAAATATTAATACCAATCAAATTATAGGGCAAATGAGTGGGCATGATACAGTATATCAAAGTAAAGGAAACAAAAGCATTGGTGCTATATCTTACTTTGAAACCATTTACTTATCATTTATCACTTGCAGAAGTCAGATATCAGTGTATGAACTGTAACCGAGAGGACCATGCAAATCAAATGAACTTGAACAGAAGTGTTAAAATCAAACTATCCGTTTATTGAAATGAATTCAGGGGTGAAATGCTTTAAGATATTGACATTTTGTGTAATGGAGTCATAAAAACATGGTCGCAAGATCCTTATACCACTAATCCAAAGGCAGAGAAAATTCAAACAGCAACAATCCAGATTGGTGAAGGATACTTACAAGGTGTCTCAGCAGCAAGAATGGCGGGATCCTCATAACCACGTGATTTAGGTAGCTTCGAACCATAGCAACCCATCAAACAGATTCAGAATTAATTTCCCAATTTCCTGAAAAGCGATTGATTCATTTAGATGAAACCACTAGGAGAACACCTGGCTACATAAAAGATAAAAGAATAAACGAAAGTTTCAATTGACAAGCTCCCCTGCTTAAAACTAAGTCGCAATAAGAGTTTATGTACGACCAAATGATAAATAAATCATAAGCCAGATGTCTCGTGATTATTACCAGGATGCAAAAAGCTAGAATAAGGTCAGAGAAACAGATTAGATAATGTTGGTGATTTTAAACACAGTCTTAACTACTGCTCCATGAAAACAACTCATGTGCTTCTGGAGACTGCATATCAGTTTGTCTCCCGCAGATAATTGCGAACATTATTTAAACATAAGCACATCCTATCTAATTACAAATATCAGCACAGATAGCTCATTTAAACTATTGCTATTTTTGGTTCTAAAAGGGATCAATTCAACCATGGGTCAAGAAATCATCGATATGTAGGAAAACAACATAGTCACAGACAACTGACGTATAGCACACACGAGTTTAAAAACGATGAAAAATTATATCAATGGGCATCACTTGCTCGTGTCAATAATCCTTTGCCGTTAAGGCAAGATAACTGCTAGGTTAGGTTACAAGACGAACGAATCAATGAACAAACCTTACGACCCAGCCTGTGGACTGCCTATAGAAATGAACAGTAAGTTAATTATTTAATATCTTGACAATGTTTTTATGAACTATTAAACCAGGATTGTTCACTGCAGATTCGAGAGGAGGTGAAGGAAAAGGTTTGTGGAATTTATGAAGCCTCTGTCTCTGTTCTTCTTGATATTTGCTCTTTTTACTCTGTACTATAACGGAACGGTTTTTCGGATAGGTTGAGAGAGCTTGTCTCATCCTGGATCGTGCATGATTGAGATTCTATACTCAGATTTTATATCTTATATTTGATGTTTTTTAAATTAAAAAATCATTTTTTTTAAAATATTAGTTGAGAGATTATCTTTATTTTAAATTCTCTACCTATTAAAATAATTTTTTTTTAAAAATAAAAAGTAAAAAAAAAATCTGAAAACCCAGATGAGAAATGCTCCCCTGCAGGGAAACTGATTCCGGGGTTTAACTTGTTGGCAGGACCCACTCAACCCAAACTTCGTGGGTTTAGTTGGGAAAAATAAGGACCGTTTCGATGCAGGTTTTTTTTTGCCTAAATCTATATGGACCCAACCTACGGCGAATTAGCCCGATGGTTTGACCTGTTTTTGTTTTCTTTTTTAAAAAAATAAAAATCCAAATATCATGTCGTGTTATACTAAGATCCTAGTCACTCATTAATATTGTAATTTTATTTAAAATAAGATTTTTCTTAAAAAATTGAGTTGAAGTGGCCACCAAAAAAGATTAAAATAATATAACTTAATGAGTTAACATTTTCCATTATATTAGACTAACGGCTAACGACCAACGACGTCAGAATTAAAGGATTAAAAATACTATAGTTTTAGATTTATAGAAAAGAAAAATTCAATGCATTAAAAAAAAAATTGAAAAAACGCAGTATAAAAAAATGTTAAAAAAAGAAAGAAAATAAAACGGGGTGGGGGCTAAGACTAAAGGTTGGACTTTTAACAAAAATTATACCCAATCTGAAAGACTTTCAACAAATTTTACCAAAATAAGCATCAAACGCCCGTTGATGACGCCCTGACGGCGCCAGAAAACTGACGCTTCTGACAGAGGCGTCAGTCAACTGACGCTTTTCAGAAAGAGTGCGGCGCCAGTTGACTGACGCCTCTTTCCCCACCTTTTTTTTTTTTTTTTTTTCCCCTCCCCAAACACGTCTCCAACCCCCTCCCCCAAAACACACACACATCATGTGGTCCCCACCTCTGCTGACATGTCCTCTGTGCCCCACCCTCACTTTTCCCCTCCTCCCTCTCCCCATATAACCAATACACACACGTCCCTCAAAATAATTTAATAATTATTTTAAATTTATAAATAATATTTAAATTTATAAATAATAATTAATAATAAATAATAAAAGTAAAATAATATTTTATTTAAAATTAGTAATTAATAAAAATATTTTAGTGAAATATGTTAGTATATTATTATTTAGAGAACTTTTTCTGCCCTCCGATAGAAACACTTTCATCATTAGTCTAAAGTAAAAAAGCGATCACTTGTTCGTTCCTTTTGGACTAAAAAATGACATTTTAAATTTATGACTCATCAAAATGCCCACCAATCGACTCTTATTCTTATGGATTAAAAATGACCTCTTTTTTGTCCATGTTTTTGTCAGTGACCCTATTTTAGTCCCTAACAAAAACATGGACCCCATTTTAGTCCCTAACAAAAACATGGACCCCATTTTAGTCCCAACAAAAACATGGACAAAAAGAGGCCATTTTAATCCATAAAAGCTGACGAATAAGCATTCAATTTGACATTTGATCCCTCACAAATTTCAAAATGTCATTTTTACCCATAAAAAGCCGATTTAATATGACGCTTGTTTGCTGACTGACTAAAATGTATCTGCTTTTTATCAAGCGACTGCAGTTTATTTACTCTAAATAATAATATACACATATTTCAAAAAATATTTTATTAATTCACTAATTATTAATTAAAATTATTATTTACTCTTTTTATAATTTATTATTAATTAGAATTATTATTTATAAATTTAAATATTATTTATAAATTTAAATATAATTATTAAATTATTTTGGGGGACGTGTATTGGGTATATGGAGGGGGAGGGGAGAGGAGGTGGGGTGGGGGCCACAGGGGGACATGTCAGCAGGGGTGGGGACCACAGGGATGTGTGTGTGTTTTGGGGGGGAGGGGGGGTGGGGGGACGTGTTTGGGGAGGGGGTTGAAAAAAAGGGGGAAAGAGGCGTCAGTCAACTGACGCCTCTTTCTGAAAAAGCTGTCACTGACGCCTTCTGTCAGAGGCGTCAGTTTTCCGACGCCGTCGTCAGGCGTCAGTCAACCGACGCCTGACCGCCTTATTTTGAGAAAATTTGTCAAAGCTTGATCGATGAGATAATTTTTGCGTAAAAGCCGTACTGTCGCCGCTTCCTGGGCTAAGGTTGTGGGTTGGATTGGTTAAATGTCAACCTATATCTATATCTAGATATGGGTCTTTTTTGCCAAACTCATACTATGATTCATAACCCATGATGGCCGCCCGAACCCGATGAATCGCCCATATTACCAACTATACTGTGTACCACCTGATCACTTTCCTACTTCTGGTTAAGCTTCATGGATCTACTTTCTACCCAGTGCGGAGTGCCTTAGTCCTTGACAACCATTTAATAATTGGCTTGAATTCTATCTAGCTTATGGAGAATTGCTAAAAGTCTCAAATAGGGAAGGTGATCACTAAAAAATTCTAACATCAAATAATTGTCATTTGGCACTTAAAGTTTCTGACTGCATCTTACTCACTTGTTAACGGACTTTTTAGTGAATCTTTTCTTCAGATGTAAGGTGATTTTTTCTAGAAAACATGAGTTAAAAATTTTCTTAGATCGGACAAAATTGGAAAGAAAAAAAAATCCTAGATCGGACAAAATCTTTTTTTGCAGTTCGTTGAAAATTTAAGATAATTCTAATTTTATCTTTTTTTGTTTGTTTGTATATTTTCAATATATATAAACTGAAAGGAGCCTGAACATCTTTGTAAGAAAGAACCCAAAGAGACGGAGAAACGAAAAAAGAAATAGTAGTAAAAGAAAAGGAAGTGTTCATTGTTTAAGAAATATTCTTTTGGACGAAGAGAGGGATGATCTTTTTTATCCTAATTACAAACTACATCATCAAAAAAAATTTCAAACGATATACAACGTATATTCAATTAATAAAACCGGAGAAGCACTCACAAAATAATTATAATAATATAACTTTTCTTTTTCTTTCCGCGGAAAGCAAACGGAATGATTCCACCGGCGGAGGAGGAACGTGAATAAAATAAACACCGATCGGACACAATTTACGATAAAACCGAATCCATATCGATGATTAAAGCGCAGGCGCACATGGAATTTGAATATTAGAGAGAGAGAGACTGACCTGTCTGGGTCTTCAAGGGTTCCGTTCAACTTGTGGAGACGAATGTTGAAGACAAGATGCGAAAATCAAAGTTCGGCGTATATTTGCGATTTAAAGAAAGAAAGAAATAAAAAGGAGGAAGGTTGTTTGAAGATTGTGGATTAAATTAAAAATTGAGAGAGATAGATTTGGAAAATGGAAAGATGAGGATTATAGATCTGCGATTTCTATTGAGCAAAAAAAAAAAAGATCTGCGATTTCTCAAATGGAGCCGGAGTCAGAAGTTATCGCTTTCATACTCTCAACGGACGCTGCAAATTATGGCAATTTATAAAGGAAGGGTAGAGAGGGTGATGTCAGGGATTCCTTCACGAGTTTCCGCTGGTGGCATGTATCCATTAAAGTAAGGTTTGGTCCCACCGGATCCCCCTTCGCCCGATTACTCCTAACAACCTCAAAAAAGCAATACTCCCTTGGGTGCACATTAGGTGCACATAATTAGGTGTCTAATTATGTGTTCTATAAGCTTTTTTTTTTTTAATTTTTTATATATTGTATTTATTTAGATTTAAATTATATGCTACTTTCTGGAATTTTGCACTCCAGATCTCAAAATTAATTACTTTCCATGATCCTCGTGTTACAGATAAATGCAGAACTGGAAGCTAATTAATTTGAGATACTGGGAGCAAAAAAAATTCCAAAAAATAGCATATAATTTAAATCTAAATAAATACAATATATAAAAAAATTAAAAAATACTCATACCTCTAATAGAGGTATGAACACATAATTGGGCACCTAATTATGTGCACCTAACGTGCATTCTACTCCCACTAGTCCTTGTAGTCTTTATTATAAGACACCAACTAATAAGTTTATTTGGTCTTTTTTATAAGGAACTTGCTCATTCTCAATGAGTATTAATTATTTTTTTTATGTCTACCCATAATTAATAAGGATAGTGGGTGAGAGTAAAAATGAATATGATATTAGAGTTTAGTGCAATTATTAGGGGTAATATGAAAATTACTTAGATTCTAAGACAATTTTATTGACTTTAACTACTTTTATTGGTTTGTGAAAAAAGTTAGTTGGTGTCTTATAATAAGAACCAAAGGGAGTATATTTTTATGAAGGGTAAATGTGTAAAAATGCACATGTACTTTATCCTCAGTAGTACCCAACAATTAACGTTTTTTTAGGTGCAAAAGTACCTATGAGATTACAAAATAGGCGCAAAAGTCACGTCTCGTTAAAAGACAAACGTTGACCGTTAAAATGAAGATTTTGACTAACAGGGATGACATGGATGCTAATTTGCGTATAAAGTAGTATCTAGAGGGAAAAACCACCATCGAAATACGAGGGGCGAAAGATCGATTAGAGGCGCCGTAAACCACCGATTTTGTTGCCTCTTCCACCGGTTTCCATCGCGCCACCATTGCCTCTCGGTAGAGATTGTCACCGATGTCCGCTGCCTTCCGCATCTGAGAAGGATTGAAATAAAAAAAAATGGTGACAGAGACAAAAACACAAGAACCAAAATCTAACTATTCCACCATTGAATCACTACAAGCCTAAAATCAAACCAGAAAGAAGAAGAAGCTTCCATTGCGAAGCGAGTGGCGTGAAGCAGATCCACCAAGCATGACGGCATGGGAAATTCTCCCCAGATGGCTAAGAAATTCAGAGATTTTAACAATACTAACCAGATTTCACGCTCGCAATACGAACCAGATTTTCACAATACGAAGCACACCAGTTCTGGGATGAAAAACGCACAAAATTTCCAGATTTGAGCAGAGAAACAGAGGTTCTGAGATCTGAGCAGAGAAACAGAGGTTCTAAGGTCTGAGCAAAGAAACAGAGGTTCTGAGTTGGCGACATACGACAGGGCTGGACTTGCAGAAACCTGCGACGAAATCGACTGACGGGCGGAGGAGCATCTGACGACTGGTCTTGCAGAAGCCTCCGGCGTGGCGTTTGATCTTCACCTCATCACATCTTAGACTTGCAGAATCTTCGGCGAAAGTGACGGCTGAATGAAGGAGCCTCCGGCGACTGGTCTTTCAGGAAGCCCTGGCGCAGCGCACGCCCTTCTCCTCGTCACTACCTTCTACGAAAGCCATGGGCAAATTCCACATTCAAAAATAGACCTATAGCTTAGTTATCTTCCACGGTTTCTTCTTGGGAATCCTGGTCCCTTTTCCTTTCCTATTCCAATGTTGGGGACTCTTGCCACGTTTAAAGCACAGATAACACCTGGCACATTTAACAAATCTAACGGACCTAACGAACGTCCCCCTCTATTAACGTTTTATGTGACTTTTGCACCTATTTTATAATCACATGGGTACTTTTGCACCAAAAAAACATTTGTTGTTGGGCACTCTTAAGGATAAAGTACATGTGCATTTTTACACCTTTACCCTTTTATGAATACATTTTGTGGTTGTGTGTTTTTAGCTACACAAAGTCTAGAGCATATGAGTTAGTGCATCTTTGATTAGCCTTTGGAAAATATTTTTTATCATTTATGAGGTAAGTATTTAATAGGAGTTTTGTCTCGACGTACGAAAATTTCTTCTGAAACCATAATTTTATTGTTTCCCAAACATGAATTAGCTTCTCAAAATCTTGAGCTTAGATAGTTTGAATGTAAAGAGAGTTAATACATGTTTAAGTTAGTGTTATAGAAGCACGTTCATATGAGTCAAAATAAAACTCTTCTAATATACTTACCTCATATACCATAAATCATGTTAGAATAATAACATCTACCACTAATCTAAAAAGACATTTATCCCAATAGGGTGCTAAGTTTTTCTTTAATTCACTAGAAATAGGCTTTTTGACCCAAATGCTGCCCACACTAAAAAGAAATGGGTTAAAGGCCTAATTTGTCACAGAAGCTATGCTAAGGGAGCGCTCAGCACCCGGAAGTTTTTTGGGTACCAAATTTGCCCCGAAAGTATGAAAAAGGTACCAAATTTGCCCCGGAAGTATGAAAAAGGTACCAAATTTTCCCGGAACTAACGGAAGGTCAAACGAACGTTTGCCACGTCGGATTTTTTTGGGTTAAATACCTAATTTGCCCTGGAAGTTTTTTTTGGTACCAAATTTGCCCCGGAAGATATAACCACGTTAGCACCTCATTCATCTCTCTCTCTTCCCTCTCGCTTTCGGCTGTTCGTGCTTCTGAATTTTCTTCCACTCCTTCACCGACTGGTATGCCAGCTTCCACAACAATGCCTGCCAACTCTGTTTTGCGACCTTCCTCTCGCTTGAGATCCGATTGGTTTCGATCCCCGTAAAATTTCAAAAGGGATGTTAGATTAGCTCGGATCCGCAAAAGCCATCAGTTAGAGATAATTCCTAGAACAATTTTGTATTGCCATTGTACTCTAAAAAATGCTCTACCAAGAAACCAAATAGTTCTCCGAATCAAGATAAATAAAAAATCACCAAATTGTAAAATTTCAGAGAAGCAAAATAAGGGAATTGGGGGGGGGGGAGTGAGGAGGCAGTACCTGAAGATTTGAGAATCGAGAAATTGTAAGGGTCTAAGGGATAAAATCGTTTGGTATGAATTTGCCACACCGCCTGGCAGGTCCTCAGCCCCACATCAAAGAGCCATGTTGTTCACAATGGTCCCACTAGAGCCGGGAAATCGGGTTGAGCCCATCGGGCCGGCCCGTTTAAGCCCGCCGCTCGTCAAGGCCGACTTGAAAAATGGACGAGATATTTGAAATTGGCCCTGTAAGGCCGGCCCTGGAGGGCCTCGGGCTTGAACGACCTACGTGGACCTTCCGTCAGTTTTGGGCAAATTTGGTACCCAAAAAAACTTCCGGGACAAATTAGGTATTTAACCTAAAAAAATCCGACGTGGCAAACGTCCGTTTGACCTTCCGTCAGTTTTGGGCAAATTTGCTACCTTTTTCATACTTCCGGAGCAAATTTGGTACATTTTTCATACTTCCGGGGCAAATTTGGTACCCAAAAAACTTCCGGGTGTTGAGCGCTTCCTTAGCATAACTTCCGTGAAAAATTAGGTATTTAACCCAAAAAGAAATTATCAAAATGCTACTACTCTGATCCTATTTATAAGTTTAGTTTGACAAAAAAATTTGGTCTTATTTATAAGTCCGTTTCATGTAATAAATGAGATTGTGACAATTTTACCCATATTAATTGTACTAATGAAGATAGAGAGAGACAAAACAGTTGAAAAATATACAATCATAAATGAGGGCAAAGTTGAAAATTTACCCCATAATCATTGAGTTAACTACCTCTACTTAGTATATGAGATTTAGTCAAAATAAACTTATAAATAAAAACAAAATTGTACACATTAAAAAATATTTATCAGAATAGAATACTACAACTGAAATGATTCTCTTAAAGAATGATTTTAATTTTGTACAAAAATGTGGCGGTGGTTTGCCTTTCCACTCAAAAATAAATGTGGGGATGTTTGAGGAGAAAGGGAGAAGAGCGGCTACCAAGGTTGGCTTGCCGCCTAGGAGCCAACCTAGGAATAAATAAATTATTAAAAAAATATTATAGGACAGAAGAATGTCGAAGAGGATTCTCACCCGTCAGACTTCCCATCATCCTTTATTGTCTTTTAATTATTGTCGTCCAATATTGATCCTATGTTCTCGAAAGAGACACAAAATCTACTTTTTTAAAATTTTATCTCTACCTCATGCGATAATTTGAAATAGATGATTGTCTATTTCTAAATGCTTAAATCAAATATTGAATGATTAGGAATTAAAGATAATGAAAGACAATGAAAAAAAGATATAATGAGAAGATCCAGATCCAAATGAATGTGCTTCATCAAGAACCCTTTTGTAAGAAAATTCGTCATGACTCATGACATTGATGTCTTTATTTATTTTTTGGATTTTCATTTGTCAAAAATGCTTCATCATGCTTCTGATTTTAGAGATCACTCCCTAGACCCTAGTCCTCTTGAGTTACCAGGGCCTCTTCGAGAATCTGACGAACAACCTAAGCGGAGCAGGGACAGACCTAGAAAAATATTGAGGGGAAGATATTGAGGGGGACATAATTGGTAGGGGGATTTAGGGCCACGCCAAAAAAAAAAAAATTTAAAAAAAAGTTTAAATGTATTAAAAAATAAAAGAATATAAACAAAAAAATATTTATGAAATCAATTGAATATTGATCATGTAATAAGAGATGCAATTATTTTACAAACCTGTCATTTAGAAAAGTAAGGCTAAATGGTGTTAGATTACATAAATTACAATGAAGGATGAGCACTCAATAAGTTCAAGTACATATATTTTAATAATTTAAATATATTACTATAAAAATAATTACAATGTCATTCTTCTAGGCTTTATTTTTTAGAATTCTATCTTAATTGTCTTATTATCAATGTTATCAAATACATCTTTTTCAATATAAGGCACTAAACAATTATTCAACCATTCATCTATAATCCAATTACGAAGTGCGGTCATGATGTATTAAAGATGAATACTTAATTTAAGGATGAACAATCAATTAAACATGTATTAAAAAAAAAAATCCCAAATTTTGGGCAGGGCCCAAAAAAATTAACTGCAATCGTGGGTCCGCCTCTGAAGCGGAGTCAATTCTCAATTTTACTCGGTTAGTCATATAAATAAATAAATAATTTTCTGTTCAACAAACAAAATATAATTCACTTCAGCATTTGCAGGTCAAATCAGATGAGAAGAGGATCAGGTTATCCGATTGAGGCATTCAGCAGGGGCTAGACATGATGGATTGATGGGAATGCAAAGCTGATGTTAGAGCCCGTTTGAATAAAATAAAATATTGGAAATGAATCGAATGGAAAGGAAAATAATAGAATAGAAAGGAATAGAAAATATTTTGCTGTTTGGTTGACATTGAAAAAGAAAATGGGTTTATAAGAAAAAATTTGTTTGATTGGAAGAAAATGAGATAAGAAAATTAGCTAAAAGATATTTTTGCCCCTCGTTATAAAATATTACCTCCGGTCCTAATTATAATACCTAATTAGCTTTTTTTGGAGAAGTTAAGGAAACTAAATAAGTTACTTAATCATTTCATATGTTGTGTATCCTTAGATTATATATTAGTTTATTAGTCAAACTAATTAGTTTAGATGAAAAAATAAAAATATTCTAAAATAATTTAATTAGCTTTCTTAATTTCTCTAAAAAAGTCAACTAGGTCTTATAATTAAGACCAGAAGGAGTATTATTTAAAGGCTGATGTTTTCATTTTAGGAATCACTTCAAATAATTCCCCTACAATCGCAGCTTAACCACCATAGGCTATATGTAGTAAAAATATAGAAGAAAAACCTTGTTTGCCCCTTATTTTCATAACGTAACAGAGCAATTAACCATTATATACCCATCACATGCACATGGTCATAGTCACTTTCTGTGGTCTTATTTTGCTCATGGGTACATCATGGTTGCGAGATGGTTATCTAACTTTACTTTCAGATGTTGTGCAACCATCAACCACATATAGTCAACATCACTTCCCTTATGAGGAGTATCACATATTTAACCACATTCACCACATGGGTACTTCATGGTTAGTCATTATTTCATCAAATTTTCTTTCAGCTATAGAGTTCCCACCACCTCCTTCTACTCATATTTTTGGCAAGGACTAGGTTTCCATAGCTTTGAAAATTCAATAAAAAAATTTTAATACTCTTACAATTTGTCATGTCTTTTCTCTCGTTCTTCTTCTCTCTCTCTCTCTCTCTCTCTCTCCTTGTGTTTTTCTGTCTGCAATTTTTTTTTCTTCTGAATTTCTCTTTTGTCCAACCTCTTTTGCTCTTGAAATTGACATATACTTTATCATCGACGATGGGTGCATCACATTCAACACCAATTCGAAATGGAGAAGAAGGAACCCACTTGTTCTTTGTGATTGATCAGATGCCGCGTCGTCACCTAAAAAGCCTCTTGCCAATGGAAAAATTGAACTTTCCCTTTCCACCCCCTCCTCGATTCTAACAGGCCCATAGTGGGCCCGAGTAGTAGGCCTCTCTCACTTCTTTTCATCTGCCAAATCTTGTGAATCTCTCTCTCTTTTAGTGATAATTTTTGTTTTCGCTTTCTCATTTCTTTGACGGCTCTCAAACCAAACCACACACTTACTAATCCACCAACTTCGCTTCACTTATCCTCGAAGATAATTCTCTCATTAGTAAGTTTCTCCTCATCTCTCATCATCTAATTCAAACCATTAATTTCTCTCTCTCTCTCTCTCTTGATGTGAATTACTTTATATCAAATGTCTTTTTCAGATTTAAAGCCAAACGAGCACAATGACAAAACCACCAACCCGACTTCACTTATCCCACGCGCATCCCAAATCCCACCCTAAAAAAAAAAAAAAAACCCTCAAGCTTGTCAAGGGACATTTTAATTCCTACTATGATTATTTTGTCTTTTTTTTTTTCCGAAATATAAGACACAATTGATTATTTTTGTGAGATTAGTGAAACTAAATAAGTTACTTAATTATATCATATGTTGTATATCATTAAATTATATATTATTTTATAAGTCAAGCAAATTAGTTTTTTTTAAAAAAGAGTATAAGTGTTTCACAGTAAATTATTTAATCTCTAAAAAGATTAGCTAGGTCTTAATATAAGGATAAAAAAGAGTACATATTTTCTTTAGGTTAAAAGTAAGGTTCCTAGTTGCTCTTAAATGCGTAATGCATTCCGTCATGCACGACGACGATCCTCTCGTTCAAAAATGCGTCAACAATCCTGCCTCACAATCTTGACTTTCCCTAACAACACATCACCTTAGCCTGGAGCTGAGTCACACCAATTGGCTCATCCCCCACACACACTCACTCCCTCCCGTCTTGGGTTATTTTTCCTACAATACTTAGGATTACATTCTACTTATCTATGTCCTAATTATTAAGATTTTGAGGCTTACAAAATAAAAAAAATTTAAAAAGTGTAGTACTATATATGGAGATAATGGCAAGTAGAAGAGGAAATAATGAAAAGAAATGTGAAATTGCAGGTCAATATATATTAGCGATCCAGTAAAATTAATGAAGAGTGGGTACCATTAATAGACACAAGGGGGCTAGGGTGGCCCCCGCCTCTAATTTTTTAAAAAATATATATAAACAATATAATTTCACTAATAATTTCTTCCGAGTCAGGTCGCTTAGTTTTGCTTTCATATGTATTTATACAAAAATAATACTCCCTCCCGTCCCAATTATAGGGACAACATTTGGAACACGTTTTTGGCCCCTAAAGTTATGTAACAACATTATAATTTTTATCAATTTTTTTTTTTCCTAAAATACCTCTATTTTATTCTTTCAAATGTTTGGCTTTTTAAAGATATATGTATGTGAGTATGTAGACTCTTACAAGTGAAACTTTTAGATGTGTGTGTGTCTCTACACAAAAATATATATAGACACACACATGTATGTGTGTGTGTGAGTGTCTACACACAAATATATATAGACACACACACATATATGTGTGTATACATATATGTATATATGTGTGTCTCTGTCAATATATATCAATATATATGTGAGTGTGTACATATATAAACACACACACACACACATATATCATTGTGTGTGTGTGTGTTACACGTGCGCGCTGCACACACACACATATATCTATATGTATACATATTTATACACACACATATATATAGTAGCAATTATTATTTCAATTAGATAAAGATGTGGAAAGAAATATTTTATATTTGAAAGGTATATATATGAGTTGTTGATTTACTTTTACTTATATCATTTTAAATTTATATGAGGCCATTTTAGGAAAATGAATAAAATTAACAAATTTTACTTCTTTCCTTAATCTCCCTAATTCAGCTTAAATATGTCTTAATTATAATTATACAAAAATAATATAATAATAAAGAGGTGGGCCCACAACCTTTACTAACCTTGCTTTTTTCACTTTTCTGAAATCCTCTTCGTCTTTTTCCGTTATGACTCGTCTGCCATTCTATTTAACAACTTTTGATAAATTTTGAAGATCAATAAGGTACTAAAATCACTTCTTTTTATTAAATTTCTTTCATGGATTTTTGTATACATGATTTTATCTTTATAATAATACTACTTTTACATTGATTAGAGAATATTTTAGAGTTAGGATTTCGAGCAAGTTTTGAGTTTTGCTAAAATATGGCTATAGAAATATAGATGATGACTAATAGCAACTACTTGAAAGATTTTTTTTTTTTCTCTATGAAGATAATTAAGAAGAGATGTCAAAATAGAATAAAACCAATTTCTTGATGAATCTTTGGTTACATACATTGAAAAAGAAATTATTTTGAGTTTTAGACGGATTGAATTATAAATGAATTTAACAATATAAAATAACGTAGAGTAAGAGTCAAGTGAAGTAATTTTAATTTATGTAATAAATCTCTTTCAATTTTTTTATATTAGGTCTCGTGGTCGTATTTCAAATATTTTTATTTATGAAGTAGCATTTTTATTTTCGCTCCTCCGTAAGTAAAAATTCTTGAGTCCGTCCTTGGGGGCACTCAATAAGTTCAAGTACATAAATTAATGAAGGGTGAGTACTCAATAAGTTCAAGTACATATATTTTAATAACAAAAATATATTTTTCTCGTGATTTTCCTATCTCATGGTTATTTTCCCTACATGTTACTTACCACACTCATCATCGATTGTTCATTAGTTTTAGTTCTTAGTGGTAGAAGTTATTTTTGAGTGTTTGGGTAACCCTCAAACGGTGGTTTCAAAAATACTTTTTCGCATGTCAAGACAAAACTCTTCTTATTACATCTTTGTAAATCGTAAAATTTATTCTCTAAAAACTAATTTAAACACATACTTACAAAGCAGTATAAGGTAAGTATATAAAATAAATTTTATCTCAACTTATAAGGTAAGTATCTCAACTTCTGTGAACATCATTTTAAATACCAACTGAAACAGTCCCTTTAGCGATATGATTTATTTAGTCCGAAACTTAACGGCCAATTGGCTACTTCTCCAACAATTAAGCTGATTTTGTTTTGGCCAACAACAATTAAGCTACTCTTCTAATTGTTATATACTCCTTGTAATGACAACGTGACAAACATTTTTTTTTTAACAAATAAGAATACGAAAATCATACTCTTTTTTTCTATTTTTGCCGAACATATTCTTACGTTTGGGACAAATGATTAAGTATGTGGGAGACGTACAACGAACAAATGGTGTAGATAAATCCTCCTATTTAAGTAAATAAAAGACGCCGCATGAATTTGTAATTTATAAATTTATAAAAAAAAATGTAGAAAAATACTACATTCTGTTTATTATGTAAACACTTTTATCGCAATTTGCATTATAAAAGTGTTCTTATAATTAGGATACGAGTAGGATAGAAATAGGTCGCTGACTAAATAAGCCTGAGCCTCGTAATTGAAGTAAAAGACCCTGAGTCTAAATACGTGCCTTTTTAGCTAAGGCTTAAGCCTTCATACTGGCCCTGGCCTGACCAAGCCTTTTAAAGGCCTATATACAAAGTAGGCATTTAAAAAGTCCTCATTTTGCAGGTCTTAAATGCCACAATTAAGTAATATAAGAATAGAGTTGGTACTATAATTAATTAATTATACTTAAATTAGAATATAAGAATAAAAAAATTAAATATTTTATTATTTATATGATATAAATATAATTATATTTATTAAATGTGTAAGAGTAATAGCTTTAACAAAAAAGGCCTAACCTATTTACACATTCAAACCTTTAAATGTTTTGCCTGATAGGAGGGAATATCATTTTATAAATAACCCTGAAAATATAATTATTTATGATGTGATGGGCGTGTTTTTACTTTTTAGGAAAAAGCAGTCCTATCAATTGTCTTGAAAGAACCTGTACTTTTGACCCCTAAAAAAAGAAAGAAAAAGAACCTGTACTGTGACCTTGAATCATAAAAGCACTGATGTTGAGGGAGTTGCTTTTATTTGCTGTGATTGATGTCAGGTCAGGTAAGACAGAGAGATCTTTGACAAAAAAAAAAAAAGGTTAGACAGAGATCAGATATGAAAGTGGGGAGCCCATCCCTGTGTGCTTCTCCGGCAATTTGATTCCATTCCAATAATGGACTTGTGTTGCTCATTTCATATATTTTTTAATATAAAATACATTTTTTATCTGCAAAACTGTTTTAATAATACTTTTGAGGGAAGGTGTGTTTACCCCTAAACTATTTTTTAAAAAAATTTGCTCAATATATTAAAATAATTTATAAGGCATTCAATACTCTAAAATATTTTTTAGGTGAGTTTAATACCCATGAAATATTATGTAATGCAATTTTACCATTAAAATATAATTTTTTTCCCATAAAGTGTTTTTGGAGCAATTTAAACTTTGTCATCAACTCTTAAAAATCTTTTAAATGAAAGCGTATCTAATAATATCTTAAATTATTATTTTAGTAGTAACTTTATAGTGCTATATTACATAAAATATTTTAGGGTGCGAGACCCACTTACAAAATACTTTAAAATGCTAAACGCATTTGTGAAAATATTTCAGAGGGTTGAATGAATCATAACTTACTCTTTTTACTTATAAATATAAAATAAAATTGACTTTTTATGAGATATTAAAAATCTAATTAAATTATTTTGAAGGAATAAGAATCGGGAGTCATGAGATTCCATACCTTGAAAGGATAAGATTCGGATATAATCACGGAAGTTTCATTGTTTTGATGAAAGGGAACATTAGTGCAAAGCATCTCCTGTTCCTTTTTTCTTTTTCAGCCTTTTAAATTTGCACGCTTTCCCATATATCACATCGCATTTCTATCCGTCTCGCTCCACTTCATTTCTTTTGATTTGCATTTTTCCATGATTTGCTACCACTACTATTTTCAACATGATTAAGATACTGAAAATGGAGTTCTTGACAGGCACAGATTCAAAATTGTGACTTTTATCCAATTAAATTCTATATTCAAGTTGGGATAAAAATTAATTAGTGGAATTATAAAAAATAGGAAAAAAATCCCTATTTGAGAATTTAATTGATAAGAAAATCTAAATCAAAGTACCAGTATTATGTATGTACAAAATTTTCAGGGCACTAGCACTCTGTGTTTATAAAATTTATCACTTCTTTCTTACTAATTAAGTTTTCAATTGGGGATTTACCCCCATTTTCCTAAAAATATATTAGTATGACGATATATATGTTTTTGATAGCCTTTTATAAAATAGTCATTTTGATAAAGACTTAAACATGTTTGATGGGCTTTTTTTAATAATAAAAAAGTACCTTTTTATTTATTAATTTATGTGTTTAGATGATAGTTTTTTTTTTTTTTAAAAAAAGCAAAAGTTACAAAAAAAAAGTCAACATTCAACTTTTTTTTAAGCTCCAATTTGGAGCTTAAAAAAAACAATGAAAAAAAAAACTTTTTTTAAAAGTCCATCTAAACAGACCCTTATTATTTGAATGATATATAAAAAGTTAAATTTAAAAGGTTTAAATTAGAAGAAAAATAGAAATCAAAAGTAAGAAGTTGGAAAATTTACTTCAAATTTTAAGTGACTTTTTAAAAAGTAAATTGCCCTAATACTAATAATCATGCCAAAGATTATTATTATTATTTTTTTGTATGAGGATCTTTAACTCTATCCCAAATAAACCCTTGGGAGTTATTAGTTCGTCTGAAATCAAATTAGCGTAAAGTTAGTCATGATGAAAATAATTAAAATTAATTCAAATATATAAAGATATTGTACATGACAATAAAAAGTAACATTTAAATAAAAATATACTAATATGCAAGTAAATAGAATATTCATGCATAATACACCGTATATAAGTTATAAAAACAATAATTAAAACATAAATATGATGAAGTATTGTGTCTTTAATTCAGGACCACGTTATATCAAGATTTACAATAATAAAAAGAAAAATAGAAAATCTAAACTAATCAACCGTGTAATCCTAACACACATCATGCCATCTCAGAACACGTCGCATTTTTGTTACTCTCCACTTCATTTCATGTACTTCCAGGCCTCTAATGATTTCCACAAAACGACAAAATAAAAATATCAAGGAATCAGCGTAAAAGTTAAGAATTAATTATTAATAAATCTCAATGTCACGTCCATGTGTAATATTTATATTGTACATCAGATATTTTATAATTAAACCCTCTTTTTTAAAATATCTCTTTTGATAGCTAGGCTGCAGTCATCCGATCAGAAGTCAGAACCCTGTTTTTCATCTAGCGTGCATATAACGGGACCGTATTTTTCTACGACGGTTCACGGGGAGATGTTTGTGTCCGTACGATACATCTTTTAAAATCATTGTCTCTTTTGCTTGTAATATTAAACAAAATCAAGTTGGGTGTCGTGACTCGTGATCACATTAGTTTCAGGATTTCAATATTAATTTATTAATTAACGATGCCCCGGCCGCTTGTTATCATCATTCTCATATGTTTTGCTTCATTATTTTAATTTTCACACATATTTGGAGTTATATGTTTTATTCTATGATTTAAAATTTTGGCTTTTATTTTTGGGTTAAGTGCAAATCAACTTTAAAAGTATACGTGTAAAAACAATGTTGTCTAAAAGTTTTTCGATTTAATATCGCCTCGAAGTTTAAAAACATAAGTAATGTTGCTTTTTTATTAAAAATTGACCGTTAATTTTTTAACGGAAATGGACAACATTCGCTACATTTTTAGATTTTCGTTAACATTAAAACAAAAAAACTCTTAGAGGAACATTATTTTTGGATATACACTTTTACGACAGATTTACTACTTAAGTCTTAACCTTTTATTTTTGAAATGTGGGCATAGTTTGGGCCACCCCACCTCCAGTTTACATCAATAGTCAACGCGTTTTGCGTCCCAACTTGCACTTCGCTTTCTGGATATTTCTAGACAAGTCATAAAATCACTGTCTTACTCTTATTGAAGATTTTAGCCCTAGACTATCCTTGTGTCAGGCATATGAGTTAAATAACTAATTTATTAAATATAAAATTTAAAAATTTAATTAATTAATTAATTATTAAAAAAATATGTGTTAGTTTCGGCTCTTTTACTGTGTAAATTTTCTAAGATTTGAATTTATAATCCTCTTGTAATAAGACGAGCCCAGTCGACTCCACATGAGAGTGCAACATGTATCCATCGAGTATTCGAGTGGTATCAATCTCTCCAGAAAAATTAAATCGGTCTTATATTTGAAATCGAAAGGAGTACTTTTGGAGACTGGATTCATTTGAGAAAATACCATAAGGTAAGTGCACCTTAACTCAATATTTTTTAATTATACTTTCTCAAATTTCCCATGAAAAGCTATTTACGAGGGAGTCGTGATATTCTTTTTCAGCCTTTTAATTTGCAAGCCTTTCCATATCACATCGCTTTTTTATCTGTCTCGCTCCACTTTATGTCTTGCTTTGCATTTCTCTCATGATTTGCTACCACTAATGTTTTCAACATGATTAAGACACTGATTTGAGTTCGTGAGAGCCACAGGTTTAAGATCATATATAGTTGTTCGGATTATTATTAAAACTTGTGACTTTTATCCAATCAAAGTAAGAAGTTGGAAAATTACTTCAAATTTTAAGTGATTTTTTTTTTTAAAAAAAAAATCAATTGCCCTAAAAAGTCATTTTGATAAAGACTTATTTGAATTATATGTAAAAGTTAATTTTAAAAGGTGGAAATTAGAAGAAAAATAGAAATCATAAGTAAGAAGTTGGAAAAATTACTTCAGATTTTAAGTGACTTTTTAAAAAAGTTAATTGCCCTAATACTAATAATCATGGCAAAGATTTTTTTTTTTGGTTATGAGAATCTTTAACTCTATCCCAAATAAGCCCTTGGGAGTTAGTAGTTCATCTGAAATCAAATTAGCGTAAAATTAGTCATGATGAAAATAATTAAAATATATAAAGATATTGTACATGACAATAAAAAAGTAACGTTTAAATAAAAATATATTAATATGCAAGTAAATAGAATATTCATGCATAATAAACCATATATAAGTTATAAAAACAATCATTAAAACATAAATATGATGAAGTATTATGTCTTTAATTCAGGGCCACGTTATATCAAGATTTACAATAATAAAAAGAAAAATAGAAAATCTAAACCAATCAACCGTGTAATCCTAACCCCATATCATGGCATCCTATAACACGTCCATTTTTGTTAGTCTCCACTTCATTTCATGTACTTCCAAGATTATTTGGGTGTGCGTACTGTAACGCTCGAAATGTGTTTTTTCTTAATTTACTTCCCCTAACACAAATGGATGAAAATCATTTGGTAAATCCGGTTTTTTTTTTTTTGTTCCCGGATGAACTTAGGTTCAATTTTTGTCTTTGGGCAATAGAAAAAAAAGCGTAAAATTAATGTTTTTCTATTTACGGGCACAAAATCGAATTTATTCCTCAACCTACAACCTCTCTTCTTTCTCTCGAAAACCTTTCGCAATGTCAACTACCCTCCCACCGCAACCGCCGCCATCGCCCCACCGCACCGCCGCCGCCACCACCACCGCCCCACCGCACCACCACCACCCCCACCGCACCACCGCCACCGCCACCGCCCCCACCTCACCGTCACTACCACCACCGCCACCACCCCCACCTCACCGCCACCGCCGCCACAACCACCCCACCGCCGCCGCCCCCACCTCGTCGCCATCACCCCCACCTCATCGCCACCACCGCCACTACCACGACCGCCGCCGCCACCACGACCACCACCGTCGCGCGCCACCACCACCGTTGCCACCGCCACTTGCCACCACCACCGCCACCATCACATAAATAATTTTTGAATATAAAAATTACATAAATAAAAATAAAATGTGTTAACAAACGTAATTCGATTATCGGAATGAAAAAAATTGTGTTAACAAACGTAATTCGATTCTCGGAGTAAAAGTAAAATGAGTTAACAAACGTAATTCGATTCTCGAACTCTTCCGAGCACGAGAATCGAAAAACTGTTCCATCTCGAAATCGTGTTGGGGAATGTAATGGTTGCCATGCACGCTTATTGTTAAAAACTAGTGTAAAAATTTATACGTTTTTACGTGAGTGATACGTGTTAGGATGCAAGTAAAAACTCGCTTAAAAACTTAAAAACAACCGTTTTTACTTAAAACAAAAAAAAATTAAAAATTAAATAAAAACCCTATTTTCGTTTCCACCAAATCAAAAGACTATAAATAATGTTGTTTTTGTGATGACCAATTTAAGATTAGGCAAGACAAAGAAAGCTCAAAACTCTCATGCATATAATTTTGATGATTTTCCATGTGATAATGATTGGATAGTGGAAAATGAAGAAGATTGGGAAGATGTAGATTGTAGACAACTTAGATGATGCCCACGATGAGAAAAACTTGATTGAAGTTGAAATGAGGGAACTTATGAATGATCATGATTTGAACATTCCAAGTTTTGCAAACGAACTTGTTATAAGAGTAAGAGAAGAACACATTGAAGACATGTTAAGTTGATGTGTGTTTGATTTGAATCAACTGATATAATTTAGGAATTGTTAAATTTTATTCTTTTGATGTTTTGGAATTTGATTGTAAGAGTTGTTAAACTTTTTGTGTTTTTGGATTTATATTTTATATAGTTATGTGACTTATATCTTCTAAATATAAAGTTGTGCATTAAATTTTAAATAATGATTTATGTTTTTTACATGCATATATACACACACATATATAAAAGTATTGTATGTGTGTGTGTATATTGTATATATGTGTACACAGTGGCGGAGTCACATTGGTGCATGTGTATATTTTGAAGGAATTTCTCATAAAGAAGCACAAGTGGTTTGGTGGTATTATATTTACCCTGCCACACTATGATCGCCGGTTCGATTCGTGCAACCCGCTGGTGCATTATTCTTTTTCTTTTTCCTTTTTTTTATAGGTAAAAATTACAACAAAAATATCCACTATTTCCATTTTTTATATATTTTAAAAATTATAAATTAAATAGATTTATCATATATAATTTCATTCTTAAGTATAAATAAATCCTAAAAGTAAAAATTAGGATATTACAAAAGTCATTGATTTCGGTGGTATCAATTTTGGTGTAGTGATTCATTCCATATTTCTTTTCTTGTCACTGTGTGTACACATATATACTTATATAAAAATATATATCTTGACCTTTAACGGTAAAAATTTTACATTTCGTGTCGTTTTCTACGATTTACGTTTCTACCACATTCTTCTATTTTTACGTAGAAACTGGATTTTGACAACATTGTCCCTATTGATTTGCACAAAATGACAAAATAAAAATATCAAGTAATCAGCATGAAAAGTTAAGAATTAATTATTAATAAATCTCAATGTCACGTCCGTGTGTAATATTTATATTGTATATCAGATATTTTATAATGAAACCCTCTTTTTTTAATAGTATCTCTTTTGATATGCTGCAGTTATCCGATCAGAACCCCAGCGTGCGTATAACGGGACCATCTTTTTGTGCGATGGTTCACAGGGAGATGTTGGTGTCCGTACTATACATCATCTTTTAAACAAAATCAAGTTGGGTGTCGTGATGGCATTAGTTTCAGACTTTCAGCGAACTTCAATATTAATTAATCAATTAATTAACGCATCATTCTCATCTGTTTTCCTTCATTATTTTAATTTTATACACATATTCAGAGTTATATGTTTTATTTGCGTCCGGTTTCTCTCACCGATAGGTCTCTCATAATCTCTTATTATCCCTACATCTATAGAGCGATACATGATCTATTTTTAATTACTGAATGCGGTATTTTTACTACATGCTGTAATTTAAAAGAGATGATGTGTTTTCTTCTAAATAATTGGATCAAAATTGGACCTCTCTCATCATCCAGTTTACATCCGCCAACATCATCCGTTTAATTCTATGATTTAAAATTTCGGCTTTTATTTGTTGAAATGTGGGCACAGTTTGGGCTACGGGCCCCACCTCCAGTTTACATCAATAGTCAACGTGTTTTGCGTCCCAACTGGCACTTCGCTTTCTGGATATTTCTAGATAAGTCATACTCCCTCTGGTCTTATTATTATAAGCACCAACTAGCTTATTATTTTTATAAGCGCACACTTCCTGTTCGATGAACATTAATTATTGTTTTCATGTATGCCCTAATTAATAAGGGTAATAGGTGAGAATAATAATTAATTTGATATTATAGTTTAATGCAATTAGTAGGGTAATATCAAAATTACTTAGATTCTGGATAACTTTATTGACTTTAACTACTTTTATTAGTTTATGAGAAAAGTTAGTAGGTGCATTATAATAAGAATGAGGAGAGTAAAATCATTGTCTTTAGTGATCAAATACAATTTCAGCCCGGTACTGATGTCCTTGTGTTAGGTATATGAATTAAATAACTAATTTATTAAAATTTTAAAAAATTCATCTTTTATTAAAAACATATGTGTTAGTTTCACCTCTTCTAACTTGTGGTTTTTAAGATTTAAACTTGTATTTATATATTATTCTTATTATATACGCGTAAGTGTGCGTGGACTGTGAAATGCGGGTAAATAACTCCCTTTTGCCGCCTCAATACGGTGGTTGACGTTGGCGGATATAGATTCTTTTTCAACACTGGCTCCATCGTGATTCGAATATGACTCTGATAAAATTTTTACGATAATTTCATCCACTTATTATTATAGATATTTTTAAAGTTCATTTGTAATTTGTAATCCTAATTCTTTTAAAAAATCATGTCCGGTCCCAAGCTGGTTTTGACGTACATGCTTGTACAATTGGGATATATATTTAACATCACATCACATGACACCTCCACCCAATAACAATAATAATATGTTTATTAATATTGCGGGATTTTTTTTAAAAAAAAATTAATATCCAGTATATTTAATTAAATTTGGGATGTATTGTTACTGTCTTATCGTCTTTTTATAATTCTTCTATTTATCCTCGTTTAATTAAAAAATTTCCACTTGCATCGTTTACAGTATCAAAATATCTAGAGGGGGCAAAAAAGGAGGGGGAAAAAAGAATAAACACAAAATATCTTAAATCAAAGTATCAAAATTCAAGCATAAACAGGAGAGTTTTGAACTCGTTATCAAGTCAAAATCGAATGCTTAAAATGTAAGAGCAAGAGTCGTTGGGATTAGCTGGAGAAACAAATATATGAAAATGCAAGTAGGCATTAAATAGTATATACAGAATTGACTTCAACTAAATTATTCAGAAGATAATTAGAAAAGTTACATCAAGTCTCTGGGACTCTGGCTTCCAGCCTGGGGATTTTGTCTGATAACTTGATAAGTTGTTATAGTGACTAGCTTTGAGGTTGTCCACACGTTCATTTTAAACCTCATTCTTCAATTCCATCACTTTCCAAAGTTTGCCCCTTTTACTTTTTTTAATTATAAAACAAATCAAGTTGTATTACGTGACGTAACAGTATCGAATTTTAGCTAATTTAATAATAATTAAAAATTTGATGTCCTTATCAACTACGGGGTCAAAACTCAAATGCAAACCTAGATGAGGTTATCGTTTAATCTCAAAAAATCTCAATAACAAGTGAGTGATAGATATCAAAAAAGAAAAAAGAAAAGGTGAGTGATATAGACCGGTAATTGTTTCATAAATTAGAATTTGTAATTGCATGCGGCTTACCTGAGTGATTATATTTATTTTTTAAAAAAGGGTTAAATAAAAAGGGGTCATACTATGTACAGTGGATTATGGAGAATCAGAAAGACAACTTGATCAACTTGAGGCCCAAAAGAACGTAAATGGGCCTCAAAAGGCACCACTTTACACTTTTAAGGGTGGGTCTGGTATCTGTATTCTGTAGTAAGGAGAAAATTGTTAATTGTGTTTGATGACATTCTATTAAAAGTAACTACTTAACCATCAGCTCTTGGGTTCGATCCCGAGGGAGGATGGGAATGGAGTGTACTTCCTTGGGAGACCTCACCCCTTAACTGGCCCTGCAGTAGGTCGAGGGATTAGTCTCATGGCTGTCGGCTGTGGGGATACCTTGCGTAAGCAAAAAAAAAAAGTAACTACTCATCATTGGCCCGTTGGGAACTCTCCCATCATAATGCAGGTGCGCGATGCGGGTTGGATCCGGATTAGTTAGGACGAAGCTCTTGTGAATGGACCGGGTGGGCAACCAAAAAAAAAAAACTACTCATCATTGTGATGATAAGTGGACCATTCAAATATAATTCGAACAGCCTTAGATTTAAAGAGTTTAAATTACGAAATTTGTAAGTAATAAATCATTTCTTATAGAATTGCAATCAACGGATTAACTTTAAGTAATATTCAATCTGGACCTTTCAGTTTTAAATTCGACATTGCCGATTCCAACGGAGTGAGGGAGGATTGAATATGCTTCCTCTACAATTAATGAATCTTGAATCACCTGCCAGAGCTGTGACGAGTTTTCTGTCAGAATAAATGGTTTTTCTTTAAACCTCCCCACCCCCAAAAAAAGAAAAGGAAATTGCCATGGAATTGCTTAAATTGCAAGTGAAGGAACATTGACAACTGAATATAACATTGTAAAAAAAATGGACGCAACCTAATTGGACGGCGAAAGTTTACCCGACAATAAGCCTTTAAACCAGGTAATGACAACCCAAAGAAGATACATGAGACCTCATATTTAAGTCTCAACTTGACAAATTTCATTATGGGATATGCAAGCATATTTAAGGAAGAAAAATCTTGTTTGTTACACTTACACCAACCCCAGACACTGGAAATTTGACTTCATCTATTAATAACTTACATTGGTTTGGTGTGAATACAGCACACAACAAAAATAACCTCCAAAAACAAATCAAATCAGCTACAAAGATTCGGTATGCACACCCCAGCATCAGGATTCTGTTGTTCCTTCCAAATTCTTCCTGTAACTCTAAGCTTGAGTTCCTTCCTATCCCCACCAGAGAAAAATAAGGCCATGTTTCGTTGGATAATAAGGCCATCATGGCTATCCCTGACTTTCCGGTGGCTATCACGGATACTCCGGGGAGTACCTTCCCATATAAGTTTCCTACCATTTGCCCCAACCTCTAGGCTATAACTGTAGTTTCGGGCTTCATTCTCATCACCCATAAAACGAAGAAATGCCATGTACACAGGAGCCATGCCAAGCTGAAAAGCTTCAAAATGAAGGCAGAAGTACTGGCCAAAGCAATGAAAGACCTAACAAAGATAAAGTATGCTTAGAAAAGACCATCATAGCTCCTGAATAATTTACCAAAATACTATTGTGTTTAGCAGTTTTCCAACATTGTGAACAAAGTTGATTGTTTAATTGGTGGAATGAGCCTTAAATATGTTACATTTTCATCTGTATATAGAAATCCATTTGGGACTAAAGTATTAAGCTGCTTTCCACCATAGCATTGATTTCCTTCCAAGTGATCTCTCTCCAGAACTTTATCACTAAGTAAAGGTTTATGAACAAATGGTAGTAATTAGACAGTACTTTACATACGTTGTATGTCAGTTATCTTATAATTAAAAGGACGTATTAGTTTAACAGGAAAAACATGACAAATCGTAACAATCAACTACCCAGCTGAAGGAAAAAATGCAAGTCTTACAGTGAGCATCCAAGTAGCATTCTCTACTTCACGGGATTTGATTTCACGTACCGATGATTGAAGGTACAACCTGTGTGCATATCTACCTTATGATCATCCCTCAAATGAGCAACAAGAAATGACATATCCCCAGCTACAGAGCATTCGGAACCAGCATAAGGACAATTGTATGGTCTGAAGTTGCAGACTGCCTCATGCTTGAGTTTGCTGTAGTAAGGAAAGATTTCCGGGCATCCAAGGGAATAATACTTGCATGGTAACTCAAGTGATTCAGCCACCTTCTCAAGTGCTAGACACCTAATATCTCCAAGTTCTTGTCTACAAGTTGGACATCGGTTGTGAACTCTTGTTTTGCATGTGGAACACAGTGTGTGCCCATTGTGGCACTGCAAAGAAGCTCATTATTAGTTGCTACTTGCTACCTTAAAGTTTTAGACAACCAACATATGAACATGTAAAATATAAAAATCTAGTTGTGCGAGTCAATGAAACAATTTTCATAAGATTAATTACTAAAAACTAATTGTTCACCTGAAATGAAGAAACAGAGACAAGAACTGGGATAAAAGAAAAACAAAGCTTTAGAGACAGGAAAGTTGTGGCCTAAAACAGACAGGAAAGTTGAGGCTTAAAACAGAGAGACTCAACAGCTTTAAGAACTATTATTTGAGTTTCTTGGGTGAACATTACACTTCCACATAGAAAAACACACACACAAACACATTTATTAAAGTAAATTTGAATGCCATAAGTAATTTTTTGCCATTTATTGAATATCTACAGAATAATTTCTCATGTTGGTTAAAATCTTGTTAAGGATCTGACAGAGCAATTGTTAAAAGCCAAAATGAAAAGCAATCCTTACTTTAGTCTGTCTTTCTCTTTTTCCCTGCTGAGCATTTGTTACCCAGAAAATACAGTTATACAGATAAGTCACAAATAAGTTTGAGGGCCACAATGACGAAGTGTTCACAAATAGTACCAGCCAGTCCAACCTTAATACAAACTCAAATGACTAAATATTTCACTACCGGCATCAATACCCAGGATGCATGCTAAGGAGAACATGGAGAATGAAACAGTATTGACCCTATTAATGCTGCAGATATACAAAGTCTGTTTTTATTTTTATTCAGAAATTTAGACCATCACTTCCACTCTTCCAGACCTTTCTCTCTCATATCAACAACATCTTCTAATGTTTGTAAGAGGGATCTGCACTCTCTCATATCAAGAACATCTTCTAATATTTGCAAGAGGGATCTACACCTTGCAATATTTAGTATACACTCGTGCTTCTGCATCTATTTAGCCATGGGAAAGAAGACATTCTAAATGGAGTCTCCTGTTATTGTGAATCTCTGACCTGTCCTTTCAAGTTTGATATAGTCTCCAATTTGAAAATACAACTTACTCCAATCTTTCTCCATAGCCTATTAGAGAATACAAATACGAAACCCCTAATGTTGATGACGGTATTGACTCAAAAATCAAAATACATGGATCAAGGCCATCGGTGAACTATATAGTGCTGTTATTATAATCCTTTCATGCCTATAATTCTACCTGGGTGAATACTAATATTCAATCTTCTCTATATAATTCCCTGGTCTAACTGAAACTTCAAGCACTAAGACATCTGACCAACACGCAATCACTACGTGAAAAAGAAAAGGCTAATTTGCAACATAAGCTTTACCCTTGCCCATATATCTGTTAATCATGGAAATACAGAGGTCAAACTAATTGTACCATGTTAGATATCTTAACTTGTTGCCTTCCGTTGCAAGTTTTCTCACAATTCTCCAAGCATCATTGCTTAACTGATCCCTTCAACCTAACTCTTCTAGACATATAGTGCTCTCCCCACAAGAACCAAATCCAACCTAGGAAACCGAATCTAAGGAGCATCAAGACCAAGAGATGCCACTAAAGTTACCTGTTTCTGTAGTTCAGAGACCTCTTCAACAAAATCTACTCAACCCCACCTCAGAGCCATCAAATTCAGCAAACAAGTACATAAAAATAAAGGAGTAGTGAAAAGGAAACAAGCCCCTCCATGGCTCCATCGATAAAAAATTATGCACGTAAGTAGATGCAAGAGAATACAATCGAAACAGAAATCGTTAAGGGAACTAACCTGATGAATTGGTGGATACATTGAATTTGTACAGACAGGGCACTCCAGCAACTCGTGGACACTGGTTGCGGGAGCAATGGCCGTAGGACCCATAATATTGTTGTTATTGGTGCCTCCATTACGAGGCTTGGTTGAAGAAAACTCAGAATGAAGATGAGGGTGAGGATGCAGACTATGGCGTTGGATCTCATCCTCATCCAAACCATCTGAGGACGAAACACACTCGATGCTGTCCAAGTCCATCACTCACCGAAAAAACCCTCCGAGTGAAGCAAAATTAGAAAGAAAGAAACACCCAGTAATCAAAATCACAAAATTTCCCCAAAATTTATCTGGGCATTTCCTTCTCAAAATCTTCTTCCCACAATTCTCTTCGTTCTCACCTTTTTCCTTTGATTTTCCAGGAAATTTACAAGGGGAAAGAAGAAAATAGGAGAAGGAAGATGGGGATTTTCATGGATCGGTGAAGCGGATGAACGCGTGGATTCCGACTGGGCAAACTACTTTCTCTGGAAGAACAGGTTCCTTTCTTGGCTGCTTCTCTCTTTCTCTCCAGAAAAGAGAAGAGTGGTAACCGTTAAATTTCAAGAAATTAACTCGCAGTTGGATCAATCCAACGGTGGCTAAATTTCAGTTATATTTTTATTTTTTTATTAATTTGGATTTTATTTTGTATTTTTTAAATCTTAAAGTTGGTTAGGTAATTAAAGCGAAACAATACGGTCCGATGTTTTAAAGTTTAAACAATGACTCCCGCCCGGCCTATAATGACAACTAGATTCTCCACGTGTCCATGTCTTTTTTTTTTTTTTTACAAACCAAAAAAGAATGTACTTGTACATTAAAAAACCAATAAAATATACTTACTACAAAGTTGGTGAATATTTTTAGAAATATTGCACTAGGTGCCAAGGGTTAAAAAAAAGTACTACATTCGGTTCTAATTATAGGAATATTTTTTTAGTATAAATTGTACTATAAAAGTATTTCTATAATTAAGATCAGAGGTAATAGTAAAAAAGTTCTATTGTAGATTTCACTATAAAAAACTTCATAAGGACTGTAGTGTTATAAATTTTGACGGTTAAATTACTTTCTTATATTTTATAATTGGTATTTGAATATTATATTACATAAATTATATGATTTGATGCAGTAATTGTCAATGGTTACTCTATAACTTGTTAATAGTTAACATAGATGAGCTTGTCAATGACTACTCTATGGCTTGTCAATATAGTCACGCACTTGTTAACGTGAATCGTTTTAAATTGTAATAGAAAAATCACAATAGTTAATTAACATAGATGAGCTTGTCTTGATGACCATTCTTTGACTTTTCATTATAGGTCATCAATGTGTGTATTTTGACAAGTTATACGTTGGCAAATGTATGTTATTGTTTTGATAAGTTTATGTGCTTATAATGGCAAGTTATACATTGGAGAGTGTATATGTCTCTTTTGACAAGTTTATGTGCTTATTTTGATAAGTTATACATTGGAAAGTTCATATGCCTATTTTAACAAGTTTATGTGCCTATAATGACAAGCCAAAGAGTGTTATTGACAAACTCATCTATGTTAACTATTACTCACTCTGGTCCTTATTATAAGACACCAATTAACAATTGTATTGATCATTTTTATAAGGCATTTGTTTTTTTCCAAGAAGCATTAATTCTTTTTTTTTCTCATATATGTCTATAATTAATAAGGGTAGTTGGTGAGAGTAATAATTAATATAATATTAGAGTTTAGTGCAATTAGTAGGGGTAATATTGAAAGTTATTTAAATTGTACGACAACTTTATTGACTTTAACTATTTTTATTGGTTTATGAGAATTATTAGTTGGTGTCTTATAATAAGGAACAAAGGGAGTACCATTTTTCCAGTACAATTTAAAACAATTCTCGTTGACAGGTGGACGTGACTATATTGACAAGTCATAGATTGACCAATGACAAGTTCATCTATTTTAACCAAAAAAGCTCATGTTGACAAGTGGATATACCTATATTAATAAGTTATAGAATAACGATTTTCAAATACTTGCACTTAATTATATAATTTAATATCTATCCAAATATCAATTACTAAGGGCAAGAATGTAATTTCACGTTAGAAATTTATATCGCTGTAGTCCCTGAGAGTTTTTTATAGGGGAATTTACCATGAGACTTTTTGCTATTTTTTCTAGTATTTGAGATCTGAGTGTGATTTTCCCAATATTTTTTAAGAGAGCATTTAGTATGAGGTCTTTGAATGTAGTAACAAAAATTTCAAATAATGAGTTAGCAAAATGGATCTATAGTTATTTTTTACATCAAAATTTGTTATTACATGCTGTTCCCATGTAAGAAGATTAATTACAGGTAAAATTTAGGTCAAGTTTTGTATATTTATTATAATCAAGAACTCAAATTCTTCAATCATATACATGTCTATCAACCTTTTTTTTCTTCTTCAAAATGTTATTGTTTACTATAAATAAATATGAAAAAAATAGAGCACATGATCTTGTGTAATAAAAAAAAAAAAAATTTGACGTAACAAATACAAGAAATTTGTTATATGTTATTTCTCTCAATTTTTTACGGTAGACACGTGCACCACGGTCCCTGTGCATTGATGATTTTGATTTGGGCCATTTTATGAAATTTGAATAGTACATATTTTTATTTTTAATTATATCAAACAATTTTTATCTGAAATATTCAAAATGTATAATGTTATGGACCTAGTCAAGGCCCAC
The DNA here is from genome assembly GCA_025563575.1 of Acacia pycnantha. NCBI lineage: Eukaryota > Viridiplantae > Streptophyta > Magnoliopsida > Fabales > Fabaceae > Acacia > Acacia pycnantha. Next base: position 156,108 of record JAMWYP010000420.1, on the reverse strand, counting down.
TATCTCACTATCACAACCCACTAACTGTGGGACCCAGCCATGACCGGGGGCGGTTTGCACGATCCTTGGACACGCACAACGTGGGAGCCATCTACATATAGAGCGTGAACCTAAGAGATCGATCGATCTATTATCTTCGACATCTATCTTCTACAACGGTCTACGCTCCGGCTATTCGCATACAAATTGGTCACAGAGCATACAGACCCCTTTAGGCTAAACGCCTCCATCAATACTCGAACTACGTGGACTTTAATCCCTCTTCAGGGTACGTAGGCCTTAGGAATCACTCCTAGGTCAAGTCCCCATCTACACCAACATCCTAGCCCCTCAGGGCTAGACAATCTGTGTTCTACACCAGAACAGTGGCGCCGACCGTGGGGATCCGTAAACTTCGATTCCCATGACCAGAGATGGTCAATATTGTTTTCATCAAAGAATCCATGATCCTGAGAGTTATTGCGCAAGGAGTTTAAAGCGTTCGTAGGGGACCATTTACGAATTTGGGGATCGCAGCCAACTGATGATGGCTTAAGATTATTTTTGTGGTCCCGTCGTTGCATCACAGATTGGTGACGGTAAATCTGGCGCTTTCTCAACGCATTACTGATTGAAGGCAGTAGATCAAGGTAGAGAATAAAGCTTTGAAAATTCACAGCATTTGTCAGGATTCTTGACAATTCACTGTCTATTGCCTTCTTCTTCCAAGATCCACCGTCCAAAATTGTTTAAAAACCAAATTGTCGGATGAACCAAATTGTTACTCGATATGGTCAGAAAGATCCAAGTATTCATTCGGAGAAAGGGGTTTTGAGACCAAAAGAAATTATCTCCCAAATTCGACCATGTCCGGTCATCGGAGTCCATTCAACGATCTCTTCAAGAAGAAGCAGTTACCTGGTTCACCCTCACAAACCGACCCCGCGAGTTTCGTGCCGGGGCCACTTCATGACGGTAAGGCTATGGAATACTCGCTTGCAGAGTTAGCCGAAATGAACAACAATTTTATAATTAGGGCAACCCAACCTCCGTTGTAACCAACGAAGCAAGACGTGACTCGAGTGGTGGGTCCGTTCGTGATCCTGTTTCTCCAATGTCCCAGTTTTTAAGCACTGTGAAGCAATAATGTATCTGACCCACCATGAGTTTCGAGACTAATGAAATACTTCACACGAACCAGATCCATGTTGAAGCCTCTCCAGAGACCGAAATCGTGGATGCAAAGAATTGATTCTAATTTATTCTTGATGCATTGTCAAAGAGGAAGTTTCTCACCCATGACGATGCAAATTAAGGAGACGAGAGGTAGCGGACGAGAGGTGGACTAGCGCACGAATAAATATGTGAAACCATCATCACGATAGGGGATTCCGTATCACATCCGGTCCTTCACTTGAAAATTTTAAGGTTTAATGCTTTTGGGGATTTCACCGGTCAAGTGGCAGGAAGACATCTCAAAATCCTTCAAGTTTGGGAGCTTCAGGAAGCTAGAAGGAAACCGTGGAGCCATCTGGTTCTTCCAGAATAAACAGCATGGAGAGAGGGATGCTCGTTCTTAATATGGTTACACTTAAGGCTGCATGTTCTCATTTGTCTAAGTTCTTGAAGGAGAGGTACTTTGGAGCACCTCATTCATCATCATCAACATTCATTTGGGGTTACCAGAAGCAGTAGCCAAATGGCCTTGTACAGGCTCTTGTCCAAAGATTTGTTTCTATCATCAATTCTGAGTTTGTGGTGCTGCATCTCTATTCGTTGGGAAATACTCAAGTGTGCGCATAGCCTTCCGTTGGTTTCCAAGTCTGGGTTGGACGTCTCTGGAAACCTGGTTTTTGGAATCCATAACAGTATCTCGGCAACTCGACCTCAAATTGATCTCGGGTAGTCGATTGCCAGAATTTGTGTGTTTTCGTCTCTATTCAGAGCAAACGTTGCGGCTTTCACAACACCATTTGATCTACCTAATTCATATGATCTACACTCTGAAGATATGCTTAGCGAGCCTTGTACTCCACAACTAATGTCGGTAAATGACACGTGGGAGATTGACTATGCCGAGATAATGAGGAGGTGATGGAGACAAAGAAATGTATTATGTGCCGAGATGAGCATGCAACAGGTGCACCGAGCTATAATGTCGGATGTGGTGGAATTTTATTATTATTTTGCAACTCGGCCAATGCGCCTCGGCTCCTGCTTGGTTTAGATTGTGTTCAGATCTCGGTTTCCATTGTCAGAATGCCGAGAAAGGTAGATGCCAAGGTGTACAATTGATAGCATCCTAAGAACGCCGATATACCGAGATGTCGAGCTGCGATACAACGCCGAGATACCAGTGGGCTTCTGAGTGGGGCTGTTTCGGTGAAGATGAACGTGCTTCTTTATGTTCCACTCTTGTTGTTGCTGATATCAGTTGGATGCTTCTTACGTTAGCTCTGTCACCAACTATGGTATTAGTATAGACTATCTTGGCTCAATCAGAACTTGAACAGCCCAAGTATCTATCAGAACTTGAACAACTTTCAATGGGCTTAATGGCATAAAGATGAAAAAGGTAGAATATGAAATATATGCAGAGGGACCCACCCGCGTTTGCGAAGTTGTGAGGTTTCTCATTGCTTCAAGGGATACACAGCTCTTGATTTGCCTGTAAGAAGGCAATGGAGAATTTCTTGTCGGTTCGGGCACTGCTTTGTTTGCAAGGCCCAAATTTATTAAATGCTTGGGAATAACTTGGGACAATCTTCAAGGATTAAAGCCTGTACATCATTAAATATCCTCGGGTTCGTACCTCTTTCTCCACTACGTTGCTATGCTGCACCCAATTTATTTATTGGAAGGAAAGATGGATGGATATTTCCCGTAGTATATGCAAGGATATATTTGGAAGATGGTGATAGTTGTATATATATGCAAAACTTCTCCAAATGATCAATTCTTCCAACAAGGTAATTTGTACTTGTTATAGCTACATTTACTTTTGACCTATCTTATTCAGTTATATGAAAAGAATAAAATGTTGAGATGGCAAGGCAAATTGCCAAAGTGGAAGATGACGCTCCTAATAAAGAAACTATTATTTCTATGCTTGGAGCTTCTAATCAAATCTTGACATTGCCTCAAAAAGAAAAAGAAGGCGGACCCCGGTTACACCAAATCTGGTTAAAATCCTGGCTCTGCCAAAGTTCTGAAGACGGACCCCGGTTACACCGAATCTTCGGACGCTTTGGTGAAAAACAAAACCCGGGCAGGTGACAACTTCCCTTTATCCTAGGATGACCCGGTCAACGAACCTGAAATTATACGAGGCAGTTTGAATACCGACCCCTCACCACTTTACGGTCTCAATACCGGATGCACTTTCGCACTTTCGCAGATTCTCGCATATCACGCCTATGACCCCGGCCCTGGTCACTCCATAGTACTCCAAAACAAATGTGAGTTCACTATATCACCACCGTGGACACGGATGAAACATTACATTAATGAAAAAGAAGCGGACCCCGGTTACAGTTAACACAGTTACAGTCCGGGTTCCGTGCAAGGGTCATCGAACCGGCTTTCTGCCAAGCCGCCACCGTAAGCTTTCGCAAGTCGGGCGCTTCCAAGACTTAGCCCGGTTTCCAAATTACGCGAGGCCGCCGTTATCGACCCTTGCAAACAAACCGGAGACCGGATGATCAAAGAAGAAGATACAGGCGATCATAAAAAGAAACAGACAAGTTTCAAAGCAAAATTAACCGGACTACATGTCCGGGGCAATTCAATCGAAGACAAGTAACTCCAAGTTCTTTGAAACTCGGATAGACACTTTATCAAAATCAAAATCAAACGAGTGGCAAAGAACTCCGATACGATATCCGGATTCAACAAATCCACCCCTACACCTCTGAGACCTGGACTACCAGTGGGGGCAATTACTATACTGATTGTCAATAATCGGGATTAAAGCAAACTCGAACAAGCATTTGAAATGAGCAAACTCCACGGTTTGCGCACACCTGAATATAGCTCGGCCAAGTCCGTATGGCGCGATCAATCAAACAACTAATCTCGGCGGTTCGGGAGACCCGAACTACCGAGCTTGGGGCAACAGTATGGACCTAGTCAAGGCCCACTATCTCACTATCACAACCCACTAACTGTGGGACCCAGCCATGACCAGGGCGGTTTGCACGATCCTTGGACACGCACAACGTGGGAGCCATCTACATATAGAGCGTGAACCTAAGAGATCGATCGATCTATTATCTTCGACATCTATCTTCTACAACGGTCTACGCTCCGGCTATTCGCATACAGCCGTCACAGAGCATACAGACCCCTTTAGGCTAAACGCTCCATCAATACTCGAACTACGTGACTTTGATCCCTCTTCGAGCACGTGAGGCCCTAGGAATCACTCCAGGTCAAGTCCCCATCTACACCAACATCCTAGCCTCCGAGTGGCTAGACAATCGTGTTACACTTAACATATAACAATATTAAATTTATAATTACCAATTTATCAAGTAAATATCCCATCCACATCAAATCCAAATCCGGACATATATAGTGATTCTATTTTAACTCAGGGATATATGAGTCAAATTATGAGTTTATGAATGAGATTCCATCCATTTATAAATTATTTTATTAAAAAAAAAATTGATTTTTTTCCCTTAAAAAATGATTTCCATAGTGAATTCTTCGCAGAGCTAAATTGTCGGAACACAAAAGGCCAAGTATTAATTATTAGAGTAAAACAGACAAACGTTGTGATCGTAATATATGGAGATTTCTTGTCACAAAGTAATGTTTTTGAAAAAAGCACAAGAAATAATGGGAGGCGCCTTAAATATGAATAGCGAGACGTCAAGTCGATGTCACGTAAATACCAACTGAAAATTCTTATAAATTAATAAAAATAGTTAAAGTCAATAAAGTTGTCCTGAATTTAAGTAACTTCTAATATTATTCCTATTAATTGTATTAAACTTTAATATTATATTAAGAGTAAATACCCTTTTTGTCCTTGACAAAAAACGCGATCATCATTTTAGTCCCTGACAAAAAAAAAATAGTCTCGTAGTCTCTCACAAATTCAAAATACATTCAATTAGTTGACATTTTGATCCTCAAAAATTTCCAAAAGACCGCTTTTAGTCCATAAAAAAAGGACGAATAATGGTCGGTTTTTTTGTAAGGGACCAAAATGAAGATAACGTTTTTTGTCAAGGACCAAAAAGGGTATTTACTCTTATATTAATTATTACTCTCATCCACTACCCTTATTAATTATAAACATACATAAAAAAATAATTAATACGCACAAACAAGAACATTATAAAAACGACTGGATACAATTATCCAATTATTAGTGGGAGTAGATGTGTGGGAAAACGAGACAAAAAGAATCTTAAGAGTAGTACAAAAACGGAATGGTGTTTCTAAGGTGTTAGTATCCAATTTGTCTATTTTGAAATTAAAATAAAATGACACCAATGCCCTTAAAACACAGACTATCAGAGATCATCGACGATTCTGACCTCTCCTCTTTCCTCCGCCCTTGCAAACGCCACCACCACCACCCCGATTCCCCGCCCACTCCCATGCCGTCGCCGTCGCCGACGCCAATGCTTCGAATCAGATGCTAATTTCTCAATTAATCATCATTCTTCTCCTGCAACCCTAACCGCTTCCCGTTCCCAATCTCTCTTACACAAAGTCTATCGGAGTCCTGCAGGCTCTTGTTGATGAAATCAAGTAAGACCTTGATGGTGCTCTCCTGGAACCTTTGGAGAAAGCCAAAAGCACACCAGGGCCTCTGAGGCCGCCATGTGTGAGATCATCGTAGGTGGGTAAGAGAAATATGAGGCGAATCCCAGGTTGAAGGGATTGTGTTGTAGAAAGTGGGGGCAGCGAAGGTGACTTTGATGCCTTTGAAAGCCAATTGCTTCACAAAATTGGATGAGTGGAGCTATATGACCATGGCAAGGAGAGGCTAACATCATAACAAGGGCTCTCCTTCGTTCGCTCCCATTTTATCAACTTCTTTCTTACAACTCCGGCTACTGGTATCATATTGGAGGGTTGATGTGAGTTTGTAATTATTAAATCTATCGGAGAAATGGATTCCATAATATCCATTCATTAAAGACAATAATCCAAAACAAAAGGATTGGTGGCCCATGAGAGTTATGGCATCTTCCTCCGTTAAATCTTCCATTCCACCTTGCTTTCGAAATCTGTGCTTTGAGGTACTGTCTCTTCTTCTTCAACACCAGAGGTCGCCGGAGAACCAGCTTTCATTGGGGCTTTGTCTGTTTCACCTCCGTTGCGCGGCGTCAGTGGGGGTCCAGGGCTCATGGCCGGCATATTCGGGGTTTTTTTTTTTTTTTTTTTTCGGGTTAAGGGTGCAGATTTGCCAAACAACTATTATCGGAGTATCTGACATAAAAATAAAAATAATTGAGGAACAAAATTATCAATCAACAATTAAAAAGTGAAAAAAATCCAAATTAACTATTAAAAAAATTATCACAATTAAGTTAAAATATGGGGCACTGGCATAGGACAGTGACGGAGACAATGAAAAAAAGAGCATTTAAGTCTTCTTGTTGGATAAGGCAAACACCACCAGAGATGAGACCCATGAGAGCAGTCGCTGTGGCAGCAACGAGTGCTGCTTGTGGCATCGGAGAGATGAAACCAGGGTGTAAGGTGCGTACCGGTCGAAAGCTGTGGATTGCTGAATGAGTTCAAGAGGGTGAGTGAAACACCCAGCAACAATGGAAGCTTTGGAGATGCCGACGTCGCCAACACTGTGACAGTCAATGGAAGACGGAGACACCAAGACAGTGACGGAGTAATAGTTCGTTGGCGAATCTACACCAAATTGTGTTTTTTTTTTTCACTTTTTAATTGTTGATTGGTAATTTTGGTTCCCTCACTTGTTTGTTGTGCCAGATGCTCCTCGGGTAATAGTTGGTTGGCAAATCTGCACCTTAAATTTTTTTTTTTTTTTTTTAAAAACAATATATAAGGACATTTAGGTCATTTCATTTTAATTTTAAAAAAGACAAATTAGATAATATTATAAGTATTCGAAATACCATCCTCCTTTACTATTTTTAAGGTCCCAATATGTAAAGGTGTAATCACAGGACTAGACGTTTAAAAGTCAAGCTCCAAACCCAAAAAAGAAAATTGACATTAAAAACGAAAAAGAAATGCATTTTTCTGATATAGTTCGTATTTTTCTTTCATCACTGTTTCACCCACCTTTTTTTTTTTTCCTTTTAAATGATGCTGTTAACTTCAATGGGAATGGTGGATGGAAGCCTTTTTGGTACAATTTGTGAGAGGCATATTGGCCCTACCAATCACTTTCTTTGCTCCTAAACGTGCCTTCTTATATTATCCCATTATTACTCCCACTTAATTTAATTTTAAGAAAATCATTAAGGGTTGGCCATCATGATTATCTAAGGTGAGATATTTTTAATATTGACATTTGCTAATATTCTGAGTTTTCCTTTTCTTTTCAATTATGTAACTAAGAAACCGACGAGACCGGTACAAGTCTTAAGTGGATGTGTTCTTAAGCAAAGTCTTAAGTTCGAGTTGTAAATACAGAAAAGCCTTTGGGAGACTCTCCCATCATAGCAAGGTACACGATGCGGGTCGGATCTCTGTATACCGGATGGGCAACCAAAATAATAATAATGATAATAATAATAATAATGTAATTAAGAAAATGTCTTTGGAGTTTGGATTTCGTTGGTGTATTTTTCTCTAGTCTTTCCATTTCAATAAAACTATATATTTAATTTTATTTTGGCGTTGAGGGTTTGTTGAGACTTGAGATAAGGTTTATGGCTTGTTTAAAATGATGACTGAAATATCCAAAAACAACCTGAAAATCTAGATTTTCAATATACAGATAAGTATATAGAAAGTTTAGTCTCAACTTATACAAGATATGTATATGATAAAAAGCTTCAAACAAGCACTTAGAAAACACACTTTTCTATAACTTCTCCCCTTGTAATTTATTAAAATATTCATGACTTAAAAAATAAAATATCAACGTGGCAACTTGATGGCACATTAGTGATGCCATAGAATAGAATATTATTTATGGCTGACCTACCCCATTTTATTTTCTTGATATTCCCAGTACGGCATTTAGGAATGTTTGAAGGTGTTTCAAATATCTTTGCAATAAAAAATATATAAACCAAAAAATATAAATAAATGAAGGGAGAAAAAAAGGAAGTACATAAGCAAGCTTTATATGAATCTTCTCATCAAGTCATGGTGGCACTGACACGCATGATTATTACTACTTAGAATCGTTATCTTAAAAAATGTATATTCTAATAGAAATCAAACTCAATATCAGGACTTATTTGGACTGACGATTGGAACTTTTAAATGCAACTTTCCATTCGTTGGTTTACGATTTGGACCGACGATTGGAACTTTTAAATGCAACTTTTCATTCGTTGGTTTACGATTTACGAAGTAAGCATGCCAACCTATTAAAAGGATGCTCTAAGCAATGCTTGTCCAAGAAGCGCAAGCACTAGTGTCATCTATCATACACTTCAATATACATTTTTGGCAAATCACTGATGCCCAAAACTTGTTACCAAAATCCACAAGGACATTTTGATTGGGCATGTATAAATTATTCAATAAATGTATCAGCTTGTTGATGGTATGTACAAAGGTAACTACAACATATATAACAGCACTAAAAGTTACATGTTGGCAACAACAGAATGAAGTTCTGTTTCTACTTCATGGTCCCTGTCTGAACCTTCAGGGGACTGTAGGCACAGAAACAAGCAATGATTAGATTTCAAAAACGTTGGGGGAAGAGACAAATAGAAAGGAGGAAATTGCATGGTGCCAAAAGATGCATACCTCAGAATTACTTGTGTGTTCTTCAAGATAACGATCCAGTGCACCTTGGCCATAAAGGATTTTAGCTCCGCGGACACGCCCCTGATGATGTTCAAGAGCTTCTTCATCGATAACAACGGCGTCTATAATGTCATCACCCGTTCTGATATCCGGAATCTGCATGGCAAAGAGCAACTAAGCGAAATGGCCTACGTGATTGTATTACATGCAAGCTTGGTTGGTTTCACTTACTTTAAGTGGGTTTTTCAAAGTACAAAGTAAATATGTGAGTAGAGTTTTGTCACATATAGTGCAAAAGTGTTTTTCTAAAAGTGTTCCAAACTGGCAATGCATTGTCAAACTCCCGGTGAGACAATGATCATCATCCCAAACTTCTGCAATATCAACAAAACACACACACACATATATTTATTTATTGAAAGAGAGAAACCATCTATGGCTAGCCTAAGTAGTAGGTGGTCAGGGCAGGGTTTAGGTGTGTGTAGAGGTCCAGAATTCAGATTCTTCTGATGTAACCCAAAATTAGAAAGAGAAAAGTATACGAGAGAAGTTTTGTCTCGATATATGTAAATAAGCACTTTTTGGACCCCAAAAGGGATCCCAAACAAGCTTGAATTCATGAAAAGTGCATGTGTATATAAAGCATCAATTGGCTCCTTGATCAAGCCTTTATCAATATCAATAAAAAATATTAAATTGGTAGCAAATTATATTGTTCGCAAATTATGAACACCACAAATAAGACCTGCCTAGTTAGAGTAACAACAGTAAAATCACAAGACTGTAACATATGGTGTTAAGGGAACCTCAATGAAGATCCTATATTATAAGGGTTACGATCATATAAAAGGCAGCTCAGTGCACAAAGCTCTCACCAAGTAGGGTCTAGGGAGGGTTAGATGTACGCAGTCTTACCCCACACAAGCGGAGAGGTTTGAACTGTGATCTTTTAGTCACATGACAGCATAAAAGCAGTTAACATATATTCTTATTATTTTTACTGAAAATATTTGTATGGCTTTTGCATATGATTTTGGTCTCAGTCTCATGGTATACTCCAGACACAATCTTTAACATAAAAATAGGGAAGCCATACTTAGGGGGTACTAACTCCGGTCCTAAATATAAGATCCATATGACTTTTTTGGAGAGATTAAGGAAGTCAAATAAATTATTTTAAAATATTTATATCTATCGTTTTTTCTCCAAACTGATATATAATCCAATAATACATAACATATACTATGATTAAGTTATATCTTTTGCTTCCTTAATCTCTCCAAAAAAGGTCAACTGAGTCTTATATTTAAAACTACAGGTTTTAGGTTACAAGCACGCCTGTATCCTCTAAATTACATTATCATTATAATTATAAATATATAAATAATATGAAACAGTGGAATGTATACAGCAGTATAAGGAATGACATACCTCATACATGGCATCCACCAATACATTCTCTAATATAGACCGTAAGCCCCGGGCACCAGTATTCTTAGATATTGCTTTTCTGGCAATTGATTTTAGGGCATTTTCTGTGAAATGCAGCTTCACCTGAGAAACAAAGTACATTTTAATTGGATGTCAGAACAATCATTATTCAAAATGTTTTAACCTAAGTGGGCAATCAATTCCCCATCTCCATAGAAAACAAAGGTTTGTCTATAAACCAAAGAGCACATATAGTTGTGAAACATCTATGGAGATAACAGGAGTCGCAAGAAAACTTACTCCATTCATTTCAAACATTTTCTTGTATTGCTTCCCTAGAGCATTCTTTGGCTCGGTAAGAACCTATATAACATTTGAGAATTGCAATAAAAATCAAAAAGATAGAAGACTATACCATTAATTAAATAATGCAAAAGATTAGTCTTACAAATTAAAAGAAAGCACTTATATAATTTAAGTAAAGCTTGTTTTATTGGCTGGAAAGGGAAACAAGAACTTCAAAACTTCAGTTGTCAATATTAACCATTCTGACCAACACACTATCACACTTTATTCTCTAATGAACCAAAATAACCTAAATCCACTATGCGCTAAATTGTAAATATTGCTAAATGAAAAGGAACAGACTTGAAAGAATATTTGGTAATAAACCATATGCCATAAGGATAGGAGAGTTCAACTAGCCTACCTGAATGAGTTGGTTTTCAGTTAAAGCTGACAAACTGACTAGAACAGGAAACCGCCCAACAAATTCAGGTATTAAACCATATGCGATAAGGTCACTGCTTTCAGCCTGACAAAAACAAAGAAAACTTCCAACTTGTCAAAGCTAGTTGGTTGGTAAATAAAAGTAGTCCAGAACTCTGTCAAAAAAGCAACTGGATCAACCGCATGTGACTCACAGTTTCCAATAATGATGATGCAACAGCAGCATTTGTGACACCACCTGTCCTCATGTTTGCACGTATCGGTGCCCCAAATCCAATAGAAGAATCTTGGCGCCTGCAAGGGGATGAAAAGAGTTCCTAGTTACAGAGAGGTGAATAGTCCATAATAATATCAAGGTGAGTACAAAAAATAAAAAATTGTGTAACCTTTCTGAGATTGTTTTCTCCAAGTCATTAAAGGCTCCTCCAACAATAAAAAGTATATCCTTTGTATCAATCTGTGAAGAAACACATATGGAAGAACAATTATGAATGGATTCGGAAAAAAAAAAAAAAAAACTGTGCACAATATGCAACATGCACAATAGATGAGCCTTCAAGGCACAAAACCTAATGTCCACACATACCAGTATATTGTCACCTCTAGGATGTTTTCGAGCTCCCTTCTCAGGAACATTGACAACCTTGATGGAAACAAAATTGCCATAAATAGAGAATGAGAAAGAAAAATCAGTTGTACTTAATTGTAAAAACAAGTTCACTTGATTTGGATGTTGTTACACTGAAATGCACTTACTGTTCCCTCAAGCATCTTTAATAATGCTTGCTGAACACCTTCCCCTGAGACATCTCTACTGATGTTAAGGCTTTCAGCCTGAAAGGTAAATATGTAGGATACAGTGAGGGGAAAATGTTAAATTTTAATTAAAAATAAAAATAAAATGGAAAAAAGGACATTAAAAGGGGGAACCTTTTTGGTAATTTTATCAACTTCATCAACGTAAACAATGCCTTGTTGTGCGGCTGCCACGTTATAGTCTGCAACCTGAAAATTCCCAATGCAACATTACATCTATCCATAAAATGCACATGCAATTACATATCAGAGATCAGATGAGATAAACAAGCTAGTTGCCAGTTTTTCTAACCAGAGATAGAAGTAAAAAGTGTAAATTACCACGACATAAAGAGTGTGAACTATAACATATAACAAAGGAAATTTTCTCGACTGTTAAGCAATACATGTCCAACTTCACTAACAACATGGAAATAAGAAATTAAAGGCAAAATTTATATGGTTTTTGTCAAAAAGTTACTTAAACCTCAGATCATTCAAATGGCAACTAATAAACCGCAGGATAATAAAGTCAAATCAAGACAAGTTATTGGATGCCAAACTTTATTTTGCCCTAACAAGTAATAATCATCAAGAAAAAAAAAGAAGAAAAACACAATGCTAAGATATAAACGAGAAAGGACCAAAGCAGATTACATGGATTAATAAATCAGTGTGATACCGTAGGCTTATATTGATTATTTGAACAATGCAAGTGGAGTGGCATGCAAGCAGACATCATAGAAGACTAACCCGCTTTCCCATTACTTTGTCAATGAAACATAAACAGATTTAAATCAATAGACTGCAAAGAAAAACCTCTCCTCCCTTCTGATGTTTGAAACATACAAGCAACTGTACCAAGTTCACATTCCACATATAGATAATATATAAAACCCTTCTACCAAACTAAATAAATAAAATAAAATTATCTTCTGATGCAGTATTATTTGACCAAAACGGACACCAATTGAATACACAAAGAATGAATGGAATATGCTTATAAATTCTAGGTTAAATAATAGATTACCTTTTCAATTCATATATCAAATACCATGCAAGAAGGATGGAGAAGAATTATTGGCCTAGTCCCACTACTGAAAATAAAGCACAAATGACTATCACTCTAGTTCTATTTATAAGTCCATTTTGACCAAATCTCACATACCAATGAGAAATAGTTAACTCAATGATTATGGGGTAAATTTTCAACTTTGCCTTTATTTATGATTGAGTATTTTTCAACTGTTTCTTCTCTCTTTATCTTCATGAGTACAATTAATATGGGTAAATTTGTCACAATTTCAATTATTACATGAAACTGGACTTACAAATAAGACCAATTTTTTTGGTCAAAATGGACTTATAAATAGGACCGGGTGGTATAATCTATAATTAGCATAAATATCAGAGTTTTTACCACAAGGAGCTTGTATAATATCGATTCCACATCTTCCCCAACATATCCAGCCTGCACAAATATGCTATCAACATTATAAAAATATCATCAAAACACATTTTTGACATAATATTGGCACTAATAGAGAATACAAAAAACCTTGGAATAAATAGGAATCTTCAAATCAAGAGAAAAGTAAACATATATTTATACACATACACATGAAGGAAAACAAACATTAGCCAAATATATAGCTTCTGATTTGTTTGTGTTCATAATGTACATAAATCGTCTACAGTTTTTGTGAACAAATATAGTACAGTGTTTACAATGTGCAGTGACTAAAATAAATTACTTCATTTTATTTATTTTTGTTAACTTGCCTGAGTGAGTGTAGTTGCATCTGCAATAACAAAGGGAACATTTACAAACCGTGCTAAGGTTTTGGCAAGTAATGTCTTCCCTGTCCTTGAAATGGCATCAAAGAAAAATTAGTTAGACTAGCAACCAAAAGTAACAATACGGTTAAAATTTGTTAACAAGTTGAAAATGAAGAGGCAAAGGGCCTAAGCCTTGATATTTACCACAACTGACAATCCATTTAACCAATAAAGATTTTCCACCAACATTGCTGACCAAAAAGACCAAAACAATTGAATGCGGTATTCAACACAGGGAAAAAGTGACCATACATTGTAGAGGATTTACTCAGTTTATATGATTCGAGAATAGAATCAAGATTTAATCAAACATTTTATGACATGATGAAAAATTATAAAGCAGAGCCATAAACCTTATAAACAATTCTACATAAGAGAAAGGTAAAAACTAATTCACCTGATCCTGTTGGTCCCATCAAAAGAATATTGCTCTTCTCAATTTCAACTCTATCTTCATCAACAGTATCGGCTTTGTCATCACTTGAATCTCCTGCAGGCCTAACGTTCCAAATAGTAAGAACATGTCAAAAGTAACATCACAATTTTAGCAAGTCTTGCGATGCAACAACTATCTGCAATCAACAATAGGTTAATAGTAACAAACACAATTGGCTTACACTTATGCCCAAAGATTACAAGCAGAGAAGCGACAAGGAAAGAAATTACAGTATACTAACCACTTATGAGAAGATTCATGAGATATTCTCTTATAGTGGTTGTAAACTGCCACAGAAAGCACCTGCATTTGAGATACATAGTAATGGTAACCTGACACCAAAAGAAGAGCACGCCTTCCCTAGGCTAAGAAGTGAAGCTGTCCTAAGTAAAATTACTGCATTATATTTAATAAAGCAGATAAAACATGTAGCATGCATAGTTCATTCTTAGCAGAAAACTAGGTAACCTTATAAGTACACCAACTTCAACTTGAACAGAAGTAACAGGAGAATAAAAATCACGCATTACAGCTAATAACCAACCATGTAATACAACTGAGTACAAGATGAAACATAATTGGGAAAAAAGTCACCTTCTTGGCTTTCTCCTGTCCAATCACAAATTTGTCGAGTCCCTTACAAATCTCCTTTGGCGTTGGAAAATTATGCCCCAAATTGGATCCACCCCAGCTTTCATCCTTTGAATTCGAACTAGAATCACCCCCTGAACCAGGACTAGAACCGCCGCCGCCGCCACGGACAACATTAAAAGTCGTATTTCCCGACCGAACAACAATCCCGCCACCCGACCAAACCTCAGGCGGATCCCCGAAGGAACAAGTAACAACGTTGGACTGACTGCCGATTTTGTCACAAATATTTTTATGACAATTCTGAGTTTTTCTCCGACCTTCGATAAACAGGGTACCATTTTCGATGAGATCGCCGCGCAAAGATACGGGCTTAAAGGAAGTGAAGTGATAAGGAGTATTCATGAAGTGCTCATCCCACTTTGTCCGGCGCGAGCAATGAGAACTGGGCATGCGACCAGCATGCATATAATTGTACACAAAATATCTGAATTGAGAGACAGTGAGAGAGGCCGTCTCACGGTAAGGCTTCGATCGAAGCGCGGCAGCCATGTTACAAGGTCGAAGAGTTTCACGCAGAGTTGAATGTTATACTACACTGAAAAAGTAAGGATTTTAGGGGATTATATTGAAATAGGATAGAGTGCGGATTTGGGCGGGTTTTGCTTAAATTCAGCTAATCGCATGGGCGAAAGAGAGATATTTTGTTGAAGGTGAAGTAGACATTGACAAGTTGGGAGATGAAGAATATGTGACTAGAGCAAACGGAGATGAGGTTTCGAGAATATCTACTGTTAGTTAGATGGAAACGGAAAACGATTTGGAGGCAGTGGGATTGCCCAAAAAAATCGGGGAGAGGGGAAGGGAATTCCTTTTTCAATTTTCGCTTTTATTTTGATCTGGGTAAAACCTCAGTCCTCGGCTATACTTCCCTTCGAACACGATTTATTCTAGAGTTTTAATTTTAATGTTGTCAAGGAAACTAGACGGATGTTCAACTGAAGTTTTCTTTTTGAGTAAGGGGCAATTTTACTTTTTACTTAGTGGTACTGTGAAAGTGTAAAAAGATATTCTCTTCGTGTCTCAGGTTGATGGATCTTCTATTGAAATATCTCCTATATGAATAAGACACATTCCAGTTAATCAATTAAAACTTCCGGTGCAAATTTTTACCTTAATAAAATTGAAGTGGATGATATGTGAATTGTCGATTCGGCATCTTAATTAATTAATTGTTAAAATTAATTGGGATAACAGTCAAAGTAAAATTACTTCCTTTTTTACTCTTTTAGGCAAAATTGCCCCACAAAAAAAACTTCTAAAGCAAAATTACTTTCTGGTAAAAACTTTCAAGGTAAAAATGTCCATTAATCCTTCTATGTTTCCTATTTTATTTTTTTATTAACAAAATAATACAGAGAGTGTTATTCTATCATCTCACTCAAGAGCGTACACTTTCCTTGTAGTATGGGTTGGATCAGGATTGTCTCCATTATCCTTCCCATCCGTTCTCATCATTTTCCTTAAAACTAGCTAGTTTTTGGTAAAAACAAGCTAGGGAAGCTTTTTTAAAAAAAAAAAAATCATCCGTCACTATGAAATACAGTAATATTTAGTATCCCAAATTAATTTTTGGTACGCAGACTAAAATATTTTTTTGGTGGCACCCATCACACACTGGGTGCTACTAAGAAAATACTTATAGGTGATGGGCGCTAGATGCTAGGTGCCACCAAAAAACATATTTTAAGGTACAAAGTGTACTAAAAATAATTTGAGATATTAAATGCTACTCCCTCCGGTCCTAATTATAAGACAACATTTGAGAGTTGGTTTTGGTCCTAATTATAGGACAACATTCTAATAATTGTCAATTTTTTCCTAAAATACCCCTATTTTATTCTCTCAAGTGTGTTTTATTTTTTGTGAGTATATGTATGTGGACGCGTATACTCTTCCAGTCAACGAAACTTTTAGATATATATGTGTGTGTGTGTGTGTATCTATGTATGTATATATGTGTGTGTCTACACATAAATATCTACAGACACTATAAACACACACACATATGTATGTATATATGTGTGTGTCTACACATAAATATCTACAGACACTATAAACACACACACATAATCACACACATATGTGTGTGTGTGTCTACACACATATATTTTGTGTGTGTGTGTGTTCACACAAATATATGTGTGTGTGTGTGTCTACACATATATATTTTATGTGTGTGTGCGCACACAAATATATATAGTCACACACACATATATATGTGTGGGTGTGTGTACTCTGTGTGTACGTATATGTATATTTGTGTGTTTGTCAATATGTGTGTGTACAAATATAAACGCTTGGAGAATGATATAGGGGTGTATTGTACACACACACATATATATATGTATATGTGTGGGTGTGTGTCTTGTGTGTGTACATATATGTATATTTGTGTGTTTGTCAATATGTATGTGTGTACATATATGTACAAATATAACTAATTTTATTCAGATATATAAATGTATATCTTTGTGTGTGTGTATGTGTGTTTATATGTGTATGGGTGTGTGTGCCTATATGTGTGCAGCCGATATATGTACATATACACACATATATATATGTGTGTGTGTGTGTCTATATATATAGTAAGACCATTATTTTAATTAGATAGCATGTAGAAAAAAAAAAAAAGGTTAGAGAGGCATGTAGAAGCTATTGATTTACTTTCACTTAGGTCATTTTAGATTTATATAAGGACATTTTAGGAAAATGAGTAAAATTAACTAATTTAACTTCTTTCCTTAATCTCCACAAAATCGGTTAAATATGTCCTATAATTAGGACCAGAAGGAGTATTGAAAAACTATTCCATAATGATGGTTGACTTTTTTATTTAAAAAAAGGGCTTCCTTGGCTTGTTTTTACCTCAAAACTACTTAGTTTTGAGGCAACTGATGGAAGTGGATGAGAAGAGTAAAAGAGAGAATCCTAGTCCCCATCCGCTCTCATTCTTTGCCCCAAAACTACATGCTTTTGGAATAAAAACAAGTCAATGAAATCTTTTTTTTTTTTAAAAAAGGCATTTATCACTGTGGAACATTTTTTAACCGCATTTAGTATCTCAAATTAATTTTCAATACACTCAGCACTCTAAAATCACTAGGTGTTACTAAGAAAATACGGGTTGAGTTTCTCTCATCATCTCTAAATTATATCCGTCCAATCAATCACAACACTCCTTTAACATCCCTCTCATCTTCCCAAGGGTCGCAGTGACCAGGCCCGGGCAACTGTTTACCAAAAACACAGGTCTCCACAAAGTCGTAAGACCATGTATGAGGTGGCCTTTTGATCTTAGGAAGGTCAAGGAAGTTGGTGACCTGATGACAGGGGAGCCGGCGACCGAAGTTGACGGAGAATTATAAATGGATCCAATTTTTTGATTTTTACTGGAGATTCGGAATAGATGGACTCTCTATAGGCCCTATTTTACTGACGGGATTTATCACCACTTTAGCTACTTTAGCGGCTCAACCGGTTACTCGGGAATCCCGATTATTCCATTTCCTGATGTTAGCAATGTATAGCGGTCAAATAAGATCATTTTCTTCTCAAGACATTTTACTTTTTTTCATCGTGTGGGAATTATAATTAATTCCAGATGTGCTGTGAGGGAAAATGAGAAAAAAAGAATCCTCTTCTAGAAAATACTTATGGATGATGAGTGCTAGATACTGGATGTCATCAACAAATATTTTAGGGTTACCAAAAATAAATTAGAGATACTAAATGTTACTAAAAAGTATTTTACAGTGATTGATGGTTTTGTTTTAAAAAAAAAACCCTCGTTGGCTTGTTTTTACCGAAAATTGCGTAGTTTTGGGTAAAGGATGGTAAGGGTAAAGAAGACAATCTGAACCAGCGGATGGGGAGAGTAAATGAGAGAATCTAATCCGTCACGGGGTTTGGAGGATTTCATGGCAAAAATCTTGAAGAAAGGGAGACATCTAACGTTGGAAGACAACTTTGCTAATGAGGATCATTGGCCGATTGGCCAAACCAATGCTACACCAATATCTATATACTTCATAGGGTTAAGGTGCAAAAATAGACAAATGCTTTTCTCAAAAGAGCGTCCGGTGGCAAATACTTTTTTGGCGCAAAAGTAGACACGTGGTTACAAAATGGAGCAAAATTAGCGTTTGACCGTTAGTTTGACCAAAAACATTAACATGGATGCTGACTCAGCAAATTTTTTTCCTACTTGGCAGTGCAAAAAAAAAGAAGAAATTAAAACAAATTCCACATCTCCTTTATTCCTTCCTTCCTTTCTTCTTCCTCCTTCCCTGTCAGAGCCACCCCCCCCACTCCACGATCGATGGCAACCCCCACGATCTCGATCCGCGCCCCCAAGATCTGCCACCACCCCCACTCCATGTTCGGCGGCCCCCCCCACATCTCGATCCGCCGCCCCCACGATCTGCCACCACCCCGCCAAATCTCGATCCGCCACCCCCACGATCTGCCACCACCCCGCCAAATCTCGATCCGCCACCCCCACTCCACGATCGGCCACCCCCACGATCGTTAGGGTTCGGGTAATAAGGTGGAGATTAGGGCGAGGCTTGGCTTGTTGAGGCTCGGAGCGATTAAAGCGCGAGAGAGAAAAAGGGCGGGATTGTTCAACGATTCAATCCCATTAACGATTTCTTGGAAAGTTCAACGATTCAATCTTTTCTTGCCCTTGTGTATGGCGAGGACGGGATTGTTCGATCTTGAGAATCATTTTGCCTTCTATGGAGCTTATCACGGCAATCCCATTAACTTTGGCTTCTTGATTTGGCTTTCTTCTTTCGATTTCGATTTGGCTTTCTTCTTTCGATGCTTCTTTGATTTCTTGTTTTTGGATATTGGATTTCGATGCATCGCCTTTGATTTCGGCATTTGGTTTCTTGTTCTTGATTTTTGATGCATCTTGTTTCCATTCCCAAATGCCTTTGATTTGGCATTTGGTTTCTTGTTCTTGATTTTTCGATGCATCTTGTTTCCATTCCCAAATGCCGTGGTTCTTGATTTGACATTTTGCCTTGTTCTTGATTTTCGATGCATCTTGTTTCCATTCCCAAATCCGTGGTTCTTGATTTCAGCATTTTGCCTTACGTGAAAAAAGCTCTTTGGGTTGAAGGTTTTGATAATAGGTTCGGTGATTATGCGATAATAGGTTCTAATTTCCGGTTCTTTGAGGTGCGTTTAGGTATTTTCGATTAAAAAAAGTCAACTAACGGTCAAACGCTAATTTTGCTCCACTTTGTAACCACGTGTCTACTTTTGCGCCAAAAAAAAGTATTTGCTACTGGACGCTCTTTTGAGAAAAGGATTTGTCTATTTTTGCACCTTAACCCTACTTACTCATATTGAGATTTCTGATCACACAAGTACATTCAAAATAGCTTCATAGTACTGGATTGATTTTTCAAGTACATTTTCCAATTTCCATCAAAAGCCAATAACCTTTTAATTGTCCTTAGTTATAAACGGAAACGGTTGATTTGTGAAGAAGTTGAGGTAATACTAATACTATCCATGTCATGTGATATTTTTAATTTTTAAATATTATGATTATAAAATGTAGTCATTAATTTAATTTCTTCTACAATTAAACAGCGATTTTCCCCCAATTTTTTTGAATCCCTTAGATGGGAAGATCTTAATTCCGGTAAAATAATTTAAATTGCCGCAATAATTCTTTTTAATTTTGGTTAGACATTCCAAGTCCTAACTAAATTTATTTTTATATATCAAATAATTTTTTGGTATAATATCTAATACTCTATCCGGTCCTAATTATAGGAACAAATTACAAGAATTTGGAGGGATTAAGGAATAAAATTAAATTAGTTAATTGTATGTATTTTCCTAAAATACCCTTACCCAAAATTTATATATTAAACAAAACCTTTTACAATTATTATTTTATATAAAAAATATAATTTATGTGTATATGACATTAATGAGTTGCAAACATTATTTACTTTATAAAATATATAGGTGTATTATTAAATTATTATAGTCTTTAATTGTTATTGACAAAGTATAAATAGAGGTATTATAGGAAAAAAATGACAAAAGTTAAAACTTGAAATATTTATTTATCGATTTGGTGTGAACTGCTAAGAAAAAGAACAGATTCATTAGCATCTAGTTCACTTCTTTCAGGTAGACGAATCTCGTTCACTTTTATTGATTATTTGCAATGTGAAAATCTTGAATTTTTAAAAAATCCCATGTTCACACACTCGCACAGAGCTTCGAAACCTTTTCCTTTCTAAAAATTATATATAATTCAAATAAATAAAATACCAAATTAATAAAAATATGACACATCTTATAAACTCAATGAATTTCCAGATTTGATCAGTTTAAATATATTTAATTTAACTTTCTATTACATTAAATTAAGTTAAACATAATAGTAAGGCATTAACCCTCTTTTCATGAAGGAAGGATCAAACTTAAAAATCAACTCAGCAAGCTCGTGCAACCTATTTCAGCAGCACAAAACCCAATTCCATGCATTTCACATTTACACTTCAGGAGCCCAGGCCAATAAATTGAATTTCATTAATTGGTAAAATACAAAAAACAGGGGCCTACTTGGTATAATACAACTCCACTTGAATTTCCAACACCTCAATTCTCATGTCGTTAGAACCTGTGACCACATGGACGAGGATTCTATTCCTCCC
This sequence comes from Acacia pycnantha, assembly GCA_025563575.1. Classification (NCBI taxonomy): domain Eukaryota; kingdom Viridiplantae; phylum Streptophyta; class Magnoliopsida; order Fabales; family Fabaceae; genus Acacia; species Acacia pycnantha. The sequence continues at coordinate 134,625 of JAMWYP010000420.1, read as the reverse complement.
CACCAACCAAAAGGGGGGAAACACTACTTAGCACAAAACAGGTTTCCTGTAGTTTTTCCAACATTTTGTATGATGATGACAGTAAGATCTGTACAAAAGAGTATACATTCCATCAAAAGCCTCTATATAAGAGCAAAACACTGGGACCACAGCAAATTCTTCAAAATATGGCTTCACCATACACATACTGCCAGTTCAACCCAATTAAATCAATGCAAGTCACCTAGAAAGAGACCAATATAATGAAGTTAATTCATGGAATAAAGATATCATCCCCCCCAAAAAAAGGTCAGGAGTCAACAGTTAGTCTAATAAACAATGGAAGTGTCTACAGAGTTTAAATCGGAGCCTTTCCTTTTTTTTGTGTGCAGTCAAACCAAGATGTTGAGAATAACGCAAGACAGCTGAAGAGAAAGGAATGAAGAGCGAACTTACTACTCAAATCCTCTGCATTAATTTCATGGCTTCAGTTATAGCAGCGTCAGCAGCATATAATGCCATCTTCTTTATCTACAAACAAATAATTGTATGGTGTAAAGAACATCTTGAATGCAGTATGCTGGTATTGTCTTAGCATATAGCACATAGTACAAAAGCCTAATAGAAGCCAAGCATTTAAAAATTCGTGTATTAAATAAATTATTGATCATTTTGATAAATACTCTAGCAGTTCTGAAGCTAAATAGAAAGGGCAAATCTATGAAATTATTGCATACGGGAAAAAGCATAAATCTAAGATCAATGAATACACTTCAAAATAGAATCAGGCCTGAATAGTGCTTGAGCTGAGGTCAGAATTTGATTCAGATTAACATAAACACGTACCTCCAGTTTATCTTCCTTAGATCTATGGTTCTTTGGAAGCAGCGAAACTCATCCGTCAATCGAAAGCACTCTTGAACATTTTCAGGTGAAACAAAGTCGAGAGCCACTTTTATGCAAGACTGGGGGAAAACACTCACAAAGACACAAATGTTTCAAACTTGAATAAGGAAAATTTCCAAGTTTAAGAACTTTCAAATCACTAATCAAGGTTTGGCTACATATAGAATTGTTATGTACAATGAGATCAGTAATGTTTCATCATTTGGTTATTTTTTGCCACTACTACCTTCTCTTCCCCAACCCCCACCCCACCATAAACAGGCAAATGATAGTTTGACATATACGAGTTTAGACTGGTACCTGTCTATTCCTCACTTGATGCGGGCACCCTGCAGGTATGAAAACAGCCTCCCCAAGGTGTTGCTCAAATGTCCATGGTTCAATGCCTGAAGAGGAATCCTAAGTTGCATAAATCCACCCAAATGATATAACTAGTTAAGACATAACATCATACCAAATTCTTCCTTTAGCTGCTTTTTATGTCTTTCGTTTAGATAAAGAGTCTGGTCATGAATTGGATGTATTATCTGAAACAAAAGAAAAAAGACCAGATTAACTCAGAAAAACAGCATCAATTAAGCAAACTAAGAGAACATTTAGTAGAAACACGCACAGAATTCACAGGAAGATTATCTATGTGACGGAATTCTCTGCAGTGTTTCTTCAGGTACTCCGTCAGCTTTGGCACATCTTGCCTACGAAATATGTCCCATACAGCACTCCCGTATTGGGCATCTGACACATCATCATTTTCAAGGAAAGCTTTTGCTGTTCTCGTATCATTTCTAAGTGACTCTATTTTGTCATTCTTGACTTCAGAACATGTCCCTGAGGAATTTAAACAGCAGTAAGGTTTTTCTTCTTCTGTTCCAACATAAGGCTGATTACATTCTTGACTATTCAAATGTCTTTCAAAATCCTTGTGAAGCATGGAGTCACGACCCGTATTAGTCCCCTCTTTCAAAGAGTTATTCGGTAAGTGTCACTCACATTTCACAGAATGGTATTGAATGGAAACATTTCACTCCCCAGTGAAGAAAAAAGTTTTGAAAAAAAAAATCTTACCCGCACAGGAACTGTCACAATTATTCTCAAAGTTGGGAATGATTCCATTAGGAGACTCCTCAGCACACATGCACGTGCCTTTTGATTCAGATTGTTCTGTAAAATTTGTCAAATTGTCCTGATTTACCGAGGCTGGTGGAGCGCACAATTTCAAATCAATGTACAGAGTATGATAGAATTTAAAGAATTTAGAAGAAGATGAGGGAAAAGAGAGACAAATCTAGAGTTAGAATCTAACTCCAACCAACACAATACTTCTCTGCAATATATATCTTCATTCATAATCTTCTAGAAAGAGAATACAATATATTTATAGAGTCTTTCCTATCATAACTTCCCTAAACAGATAAGATAGAATTAAACAGATAAGACAAAATAACTACTCTAAACAGATAAAAACTAATAACTTCTCCTAACATGTGTCTTTCTTCAAAAGAGGACACATGGAACCCTAACACATGGAACCCTAACAATACCCTCCCCTTGAAAATCAGCATTGTCCTCAAGGCGGGAATAAGGAAATTTCGGCCAAATTTGCGCTGGCAAGTTGCATATCTTTCGAGAATTCAGGCGTCTTCCCCATATCTTCGGTAATCTCCATTATTTGCAAAGTCGATGATGAACAGCGATGGCCAGGGGTAAATTTGTCACCACATCGAAAGCACAAGCCCTTGTCATGCCGATGCTGTTTCTCACCTTCCGATAGCCTAGGTGTATAAGGATGCGTCGAAAATTTTGTGAGTTGGCCGATGGAAATTGTTTGAAGATTTGAATTTTGGAAATTCAAATTCCGTTGATAGCTTTGTAGATGTCGCACCGCTTGGATGAGTTGAAATCTCATTTGAATTAATTCCCTGAGTGCGCCGATTGTGGTAACGGATGCATTATTTCCGGGATTTGATAAATTGAAATTGCTGAACTGATTGTTGGAAGAAAAACGGTAATCTCGGTCTTGGTTGTTAAGTTCGCTGCCACGTGGATTAGAAAAATGCTGACTGGAACGCTGGTTTCCCTGGGACTGCGTCTTCGCTTCAAATTCCAATGCAAGACTCACGGCTTTATAGACTGTGCGGCTTATGTATTTTCACGTCAGATTGCAATTCATCCTTGAGGCCATTGATGAAAACTCCTAAGAGACAATGTTCTGGCCATCCTTGAACTTGGGCTTGCCTTCTAACAAACTCTTGCTTATATTCATTAACAGAATATAATTGTTTTATGCTGCATAAATAAGCATTAGGGTTTTGAACCTCAGTGGGGCCAAATTGTTCTTGAAAAATCTGCACCAGTTCCTCCCAAAGCGTATGGTCCTTCTGATGAAACCCAAGTGAATGTATCAAGTGCGTCTCCTTCTAAATTAATTGCTGCAACATCAACTTTTAATTCTTCAGGCGTTTGATAATAACGAAAATATTTCTCCGCCTTTAGAATCCAGCCTCTAGGGTCACCCCCCTCATACTTTGGGAATTCAACCTTTGAGTAAGGCCGCTTAGAAGGATTTTTACTCCACCACGGTGCTTCCATACCGCCTTATTCATGTTCACCGTAAGTATCTTTATTGTTGTGACTTAATTCTCCCTGAGCAAATATGGGTGCCTTTTGCTTCCTCAATGAATTGATTTCTGCGTTCATCTGATTTAACTGCGCCATAATGGCTGTCAATTGGGAATTGTCGTGTTCGTGGTGTTTGAGATTGGGGTTGCAACATGATTATTCTTTGGATCGTTATGAGGATTGGAAGTGGGTGGTATTTCTGGGTTTTGGGGAGGTTGCCTTGGAGAATTTTCCTCATATGAAGAATTTCGAGTATTCACCATTGTATCCAACAGGCCCTAAGAACGACCGCTCTGATACCAATTGATAGGATTTAAAGAATTTAGAAGAAGATGAGGGAAAAGAGAGACAAATCTAGAGTCAGAATCTAACTCCAGCCAACACAATACTTCTCTGCAATATATATCTTCATTCATAATCTTCTAGAAAGAGAATACAATATATTTATAGAGTCTTTCCTATCATAACTTCCCTAAACAGATAAGATAGAATTAAACAGATAAGACAGAATAACTACTCTAAACAGATAAAAACTAATAACTTCTCCTAACATGTGTCTTTCTTCAAAAGAGGACACATGGAACCTAACAGTACATGTATCAGCCAGGTTACATTCACAAAGCCTATTAGTTTCATGCATACCAGAAGTTTTGTCTTTTTCATAACTGTCTTTAGTGAATGTTTTAGACAGCATATGTTCAGGGGATGAAATTTCTTCATGATGTCCATCATGTGATAATGAGCATTTTTGGACAGCATTCTTAACTTCACCGTGCATCCATTCAAAGTCTTTTTTCTGAAATGAAGAAAAAGAATAATGACTATAAAATAGGATGGTGAACCCTGTACACAAATTTGTAGATTACTGCCCCCAAGCAATGACTTACTTCACTTTTGGGAGAAGCTACGTGTTTTAGAGTGCAAGCTGCCATATATGCTCTTGAGGGTCCCAAATCTCCACACATATTCCGCTGTTCATTCATATTCTTTTCCTCTGATACCTGACTTTTAAGCACATTAGAGTCTCCCACGATAATGTCTTCTTTTCTACGGGTTTTCGAATCCATGCTTATATCGAGGCGGCACCGTTTTGGATTTTTTCTACAAGAATCCATCCCTTCATTCTTCCAGCCATAGAGCGCACACATATCTTCAGCTTCGTGCTTTTTCTGTAATTTTTTTATGGCTTTTCTTTGCCATGGTGGTCTCTTTACTTTCGCTGTATGCGTCAATATATTGACCTGATCAATTAACAGCAATCAGCAAAAAGGAGTTATCCTAGAACAGAAGTGCTACACCAGTCATACTGAAGCATAAAGACAGTAAGAGATGGAGAAACGCAAGTGACATGCAATGAGGGGCAGTGAAGGATAAATGTTCCTCAAAACATTCAAACTTTTGACTCAGGAGAGCTAGGGCATCTCTCTCTCTCAATATATATATATATCCAAAACAGCTATAGTAAATGATAGAACATGAAAACTGCTCTACACCAAACAAAAGTGTAAGGGGCATTTTTGCCTATCTTAAGACAATATACGCACATCCTCATGGTATAAAACTGCTCTACACCAAACAAAAGTGTTCATGACTTACGAATAGTGTGGCTTCCTATATATTCAAATTATACGTTGATCTTCTTTAGCTACAAATTTGTAAAAGAGGTAAAAGGACTATTTTGACTTTTGAGCAACAAGTGCTAGAAAATAAATCATATCTGATGTTCAAATTTACCGCATCTGAGATGTCACAATGCAGTTTTGTTACAGAATCACCTCTGCCGAGCTCTTCTAAAGATCCATATGCAATGTATGTTTTGGGGCCCAAATCTGGCTTTAAAACAATAGGTAGCTTCGTAGTGAGATTTAGAATACCCGATTTGGGATGAGTATAGTCACTGAATGGAAGCATAGCAATAAACTCAGCACCATGCCTAGGCAAACACTCTTCAAAAGCATTTGATGGAGGCCAATCCTTAAGCTTCAACATCTCAGGCCACCCATTTTTATACCTACGACCTTCAAGGTAGCCCTTGAAGAACTTTAAGATATTAATTTCAACCTGCAGCACCATGGAGAGACACAAAATTCTGAGGTTTTGGATTAAAAGACAAACTTTGAAAAAGACAACATCAGCCAATTTCTCAACGAAAAGAAACTACAGTAAAGAAAGCTAAAGAGTGATAGGTAAACTCAATCTGGATATTCAAGCATGTACCTCGCACCAATCTAAGCAGTCAATGGCTTTAACCGCAGTTGCCTCCTCTTTTAGTATCCTCTTGGCCCCCATAAAAGCCCTCCACATCACCATTGGATCCCAGCTAAGGCCCCTAGCCTTTTCAAATGCATTCCTGACTATAACAGGCTCACCACTTATCCAATGCATCTGGAAATGCTTGAATTCTTTATCTCCCATGTGCATAGCATTTGGGCAGAACAAAAAATTATCATGGCAGTTTTCTCTGGAAGCCGCTTGCCTGACAAAATCCTGTTCTGTATCAATCCTAAAATTATGGCACAATAAACATCCTTTAGTGGAATCAACATTAGGGGGATCATATTTGATGGTAAGTTCCCCCGCATTCCCAACCAATTCGTCCACCCAATTAGCTTTAAATAGGCGTCTCAATGAGAGAATTGTAGTACCACAGCCTCCTTTTGATTTTGGAGGGCAAGGAATCGAACCATTTATATTTGCTTTCCAAGACAATTCGGATGAGATATCAGCCCCTCCCTCATTGCCGTTAGTGGAAATATCTCCACAATGAAGTCCATTTCTTAGTTCCATGCAACAAGTGAGACAGAGATCGTAACTACAACTAGGATTAGGACAACTTCTGTGCAAGTTGACGATGGATGTATTGCAGTTGTCACTGAAATAGGTAGATTACGGAAAACTGAAATAAGTTGACTATGCTGTATCATGGAAAATAAATCATAGCCAAAAATTCACTAACATCAGCTTATACCTCTGATAAACTGAGATGATAATAGAACTTGAATTAAAAAACAAATTGTAAAACTGCCTATTCTAAAACAAACAGAACAGTAGACATATTTTTATCCAATTGTTCATTCCTGGGAAGAGGAAGAACCGAAGAAGCAGATAGAGCAAGGGCCTCTTCTTCTTCCCGAAGTGAGCGAATTGCATGTAGAGATCCGTAGGGGCTTATAGTTTAATTGGTTGAAACGTACCGCTCATAACGGTAATATTGTAGGTTTGAGCCCTACTAAGCCTACCACCCCCTTCTCTAGAGCATAAAAATTGCCTTTTGATACAAGTGTTTTTTTTTTTTGGCAATTTATATCATGAACTTATAGAAGTCACTTTAGCCAACAATTTTAGGGGGGTAAAGGATCAAGAATAAACCACAACTATATACCCTATCACCTGGAGACAGAAAACACACAAAAGTCAAAGGACAACGGCAAATGAAGCTTCAATACTAATACGTTTAATGACTGTGCATTCACCAATATAAGGCACATACCAATGCCTTTGTGTGCCTTTAGCTTCAAACATATTTTTCAAGAATATTTGAGGAAATTTAGGTTAATTTGAATTCAGATAGTCAATGCAAGTAAACATAGTAAAACTATACAATGTGAATGAAAATATCAGAAATAATATAGCAACCAGAATACTACTTTCAACAATGAGGGTATGAGAAGTAATACCAATACACTCGATCATCATCATCAATCTGTGAATGCATGATATTTTCTTCTGTCAGTAGTGAACCTGAGGAAATTGGGAAATTGACCACTTTAAACTTTAGTTCCAGCAACTAGATGCAAATTGCATTAATCATAGCTAGGTAAAATCAGACTACCAAGCAAGCTAGATTCTATTTCGATTTCTGATCTCTGCTCTTGTTGGATATGCTGGAGTAAAGGAAGAATTTTCTTAAGCAAGTAGAGCAACTTTTGTAAATTGATATCAGTATCTGATTCAACACTCGCAGTCTGCAGACAAATAATTCATTCAGCATTAAAATTAAACAACATGCCAGAAATTGATGGGACTTAAAGGAATATAAGGTAATTCTAGAGTTAGGAACTAACCCTAGCCAACACAACACAATTCTGAAACATATATCTTCATTCATAAACCTTAAAACACATAATACATGTATATAAAAAGACTTGACTAAATAACTGTTAAACTGCCTAAGGCACAACTGCTGAATAGATAATCCTTTAACAACCACCTCTAATAACTACTCTTCCTTATCTTCTTACGCCTAGAGTAAACTAACAGAGGGCAGTTAACATTCCTATCAATACCCTCCCCTAGAAAAATAGCCTTGTCCTCAAGGCTGAATTGAGGGAACTGAAGTGCAATCTGATCATAATTTTCCCAGCTAGATTCTTCTTGAGGCTTGTTACACCATTTAATCAGTAGTTCAACGTTGGGGAGCCCATCTGTTGTGGTAATACGAGAGGACAGCACTTGTTCTGGTTGAAGGGTGAACTCCCAGTGTTCATTGACTGGAAGCAGCTGATCTGTTGCTGGTCTATCACATCCATGGGCGGGTTTCAGCAATGAGACATGGAAGACCGGATGTACCCGTGTTCCAGGAGGAAGTTGAAGCTCATAAGCAACAGCTCCGATGCGACGGGTGATGGGGTAAGGACCAAAATAGCGGGCCGATAGCTTGGTAAACTTCTTTGCAGAAAGTGAATGTTGGCGGTATGGCTGGATTTTCAGAAAAACCAAGTCACCTTGTTGAAACTCTAGTTGGCGCCTATGAGTATCTGCTTGAGTCTTCATGTGATCTTCGGCAACTGAGAGATTGGTCTTAATTAGAGTCAAAATAGCATCCCTTTCGTTGAAGAAATCCTCCAACTCAGCAATGGGAGTAGAACCCTGAGTGTATGGCACTAGGTTAGGAGGATCCTTGCCATAAACAATCCTGAAAGGTGTATAACCTGTAGAAGTGTGGTACCCAGTGTTGTAGGAAAATTCAGCCCAATGTAGATAAAGATGCCATCGTTTCTGGTGGTCTTGACAAAAACAACGTAGATAGGTTTCTAAACAACGGTTAACCACCTCAGTTTGTCCATCCGTTTGTGGGTGATATGATGTGCTCATTTTAAGCCTTGTGCCAGATAATTTAAACAGCTCTTGCCAAAAGGAACTTAGGAAAATAGGGTCCCGATCCGAGATGATAGATTTAGGAGTTCCATGTAGGCGCAAAACATCTTTGCAAAAGAGGGCAGCGACTGATTTGGCAGTAAATGGATGAGAAAGGCCAAGAAAGTGAGCATACTTGCTGAAATGGTCCACAACTACCAAAATGACATCATAACCACTAGATTTTGGTAGACCAGTGATGAAATCAAGAGAAATGTCCTCCCAAATGTGTTGGGGAATGGGCAGGGGCTGTAGTAGACCTGCTGATGATTGTGAAACATACTTGCTGCGTTGACAAGTGATGCATTTCTGGACAAAATCCTGTATTTCTTCCTTCATATTGCGCCAGAAATAATGCTGATGCAATCGTTTCAAAGTTTTACGTACACCTCCATGGCCACCAACAAGAGAGGTGTGAGCTTCGGCAATCAATAGTTCTGTCAAGGGCGAATTTGCTGGTATGACCAGTCTAGTCTTATAATAGAGTCTTCCCGAAACCAGAGCATAATGAGGGACCGAATGTGGATCTTTTTGAAGGGATTGTAAGATCTGATTGGTGAAATGGTCTTGCTGTATTAGGTCTGGCAGATCAGAAAAATCAGAGGCATGTGGGATTACCAAGTGAAAGAACTCTCCAGAATGAGGGTAACGTGATAATGCATCAGCACCTTGGTTAGTTGCACCCGGTTTGTAACTTATGTGGAAGTCAAATGGCAAAAGTTTCAACAGGAGACGCTGTTGTGCTGGTGTTGTTATGCGCTGTTGCAGGAGATATTTAAGGCTGAAATGATCAGTTTGGACCACAAATCGACGTCCAAACAGATAATGTCTCCATTTAGCTAAAGCCATCACCAAGGCATAAAGTTCTCTATCATAAACAGATTTTTGCTGATGAAAAGCTGAGAGTCCCTTGCTGTAATATGCGATTGGATGGCCCTCTTGTTGTAAAATTGCACCAATACCGGTGGAGGAAGCATCACATTCGACAATGAATGGTTTGGAGAAGTCCGGCAGGTGCAAAATGGGGACTTTGGTTAGTGCTGCCTTAAGGTGTTCGAAGGCTTCTACTGAATATGTAGTCCATTGAAAAGCATCCCTTTTAGTCATTTCTACAAGAGGTTTTGCAATCTGCCCATAGTGTTGTACAAACCTCCTATAGTAGCCTGTGAGACCCAAAAATCCCCGTAATTCAGTAATGTCCTTTGGTAAGGGCCAATCAGAGATGGCCGCCACCTTTTCGGATCAGCAGCCACACCCGTATCAGAAATGATGTGTCCCAAAAAGGAAATTTCCAGTTGCAAGAAGTCGCATTTTTTGGGATTGGCATAGAAATCATTTTTTGCAAGAGGCGGAAAATGGTGTGCAAGTGCTCCATATGTGCTTCAAAGCTCTTACTATACACTAGTATGTCATCAAAAAACACTAGGATGAACTTTCTCAAGAAGGGACGGAATAAATCATTCATGGTTGCTTGAAAAGTGGCCGGGGCATTGGTGAGGCCAAAGGGCATGACGATAAACTCATAATGTCCTGAATGAGTACGGAATGCGGTTTGGGTATATCTCGGAGGAAGAACCCTGATCTGATGATAGCCAGAACGAAGGTCTATTTTTGAAAAAAATTTGGCGCCATTTAGTTCATCAATCAGCTCATCAATGGTGGGTATAGGGTACTTATCAGGGATTGTAAGTTTGTTAAGTTCCCGGTAGTCCACACAGAATCTCCAGGAAGAATCTTTCTTTGGTACCAGCAAAACCAAACTGGCAAATGGGCTGAAACTAGGTTGTATGAAGCCTTTTTGGAGTAAGTCAGCCACTTGCTTCTCAATTTCATCCTTCTGTGTAAAGGGGTACCTATATGGGCGTATATTTGGTGGTATGGCATTAGGTAAAAGTGGTATGGAGTGGCTGTGCTGTCTAAAGGGCGGTAGTGATCGAGGTTCATTAAACACAGATGAGAAAGGTTGGAGCAGGTCTTCTAATGTATCAAATTTATGAATCATTTGATCACACACATAACTATGAAAAGAGGAAGACGTCACCTTACGTGGGATTCCTTGGAATTTGTAGCGTTTCCCCTTATACCAGAAAATCATAAATAGTTTGTTCCAATTCGCCTCTACTGTGTTTAGAGAAGCCAACCATTTGACACCCAAGACCATATCGACTGTTCCAAGATTGAAAGGGAAAAAGTCTTCTTGAATGGTAACATCCTGTATTTTGACTTCCAATTGTTTGCAAACAAACTTGCAAGGGACCATTCGGTTATCACCAACTTGAACACCAAAGGAAGGAAGGGGATGAAGGTTTAGTTGGAGGTCACTGACTGTTTGGTTGGAGATGAAGTTGTGTGTGGAGCCACAGTCAATCAGAATAAGGACAGACTTGTCGTTTATAGTACCCCGTACCTTCAAAGTCGTGGAAGAAGAATTCCCGAGGATGGCGTGTAAAGAGATTTCAGCGAAATTCTCTTCAAGTTGTAATTCCTCTTCTGCATTTCCGGTGAATCTTCTTTATCATCGGAAACATCCATGATACGCGAGTGTAGACGAGGTGCATCGATGCCTGGGGAAAATTTCTCTCCACAAATAAAACAAAGGCCTTTATCACGCCTGTCTTGTTTTCCCTCTTCCGAAAGCTTCAGGTCCTTGCGAACGACGGAAGTTTTGAGGAGCTGGCCGATAATGGTCATCATTTGGATAATTGAATTTTGGGAATTAAAATTCCTTTGAGGGGCCGATAATGTCGCACCGTTAGAATAGGAGGAATTCGAAATTGGGTATCCCTGATTCTGCGCACCCACCGAAGTAACCGCCGGCTGATTTCCTGGGATCCCATAATTTGAGTTACCGAATTGGGTACGTGGATAGTAACGGTAGTCCCTATTTCCAAATTCGCTGCCACGTAGAGTAGTATTCCGCTGATTAGGCCGCTGGTTGTTCTGAGACTGATTTTTAATTCAATTTCCAACGCAAGGCTAACAGACTTTATACACGGTTCGGGGTTTATGAATCTTAACATCTTATTGCAAGTCCTCCTTAAGTCCGTTGATGAATACTCCCAGAAGGCAATGCTCCGGCCATCCTTGTACTTGGCTTGTCTCCTCACAAATTCCTGCTTATATTCATTAACTGAATTTAACTGCTTTATGCCACATAAATAAGCATCTGGGTTTTGGAATTCAGTCGGACCAAATTGCTCCTGAAATGTCTGCACAAGTTCGTCCCAGTAACGTATAGTTCTTCCGGATGACACCCATGTGAAGGTATCTAATGCGTCACCTTCAAGATTTATTGCAGCAATATCAACTTTTAATTCCTCCGATGTCTGGTAATATCGGAAATATTTTTCTGCCCTTAAAATCCAGCCTCTTGGGTCTCCTCCTTCATATTTAGGAAATTCGATTTTTGAATAAGGCCGTCTTGAGTTATTTCTGCTCCATCCAGTATCTTCATTTTCCTCATTTTCATTGTAGATTTCCCTATTGATTTGGCTTGATTCGCCTTGAGCAAACAATGGCGTTTTTTGTTTCCTCAAATTGTTGATCTCTGCGTTCATGTGATTCAACTGGGTCATAATGGCTGCCAATTGGGGGTTCGCCATTTCCTGGGCTGTTTGAGAGGGGTTGTTTAATAAAATGATTGCTGGGTCGTTTTGGGGATTGGAGGTGATTGGAATTTCTGGATTTTGGGATGATGGTTGTGAGGAAGGTTCTTCATATGAGGAGTTTCGGGTGTTCACCATGGTACCTACAGGCCCTAAGATTGTCTGCTCTGATACCAAGTTGATGGGACTTAAAGGAATATAAGGTAATTCTAGAGTTAGGAACTAACCCTAGCCAACACAACACAATTCTGAAACATATATCTTCATTCATAAACCTTAAAACACATAATACATGTATATAAAAAGACTTGACTAAATAACTGTTAAACTGCCTAAGGCACAACTGCTGAATAGATAATCCTTTAACAACCACCTCTAATAACTACTCTTCCTTATCTTCTTACGCCTAGAGTAAACTAACAGAGGGCAGTTAACATTCCTATCAGAAATACTAAGAGGATTGTGTGGTTATTAGTTAGTGAATAAGACTTGTTTGCTAAGTAGTAAAAATTTATTAAGCCAGTAGTTGAAGTAGAACTAAACTCTCCCTTAATCTAGGTTTAAGTAAACCAGAGGAGTAGGTAGAGGCAGTCATTGAATCTTGAATGAATTACCTTGAAGTCACATTTTCCTAGAGTTTTTGTACTAAACCAGCACTTCATTGGTAACAGAAAGTAGAAGGAAATACAAAGGGAAGAAAAAAAGGTACATGCCTCTGCAGATACAGCCTCCTTCAAACACAACCGACAATTGCAATTACCAAGGCAAAAGGGACAGGAAAATTCTATCTCCTCTCTTGTTTTGTCTGGATACCTAAATTATTTTAAAACAAATATCATTAGAACAGGCAGCTATTCATACTAAAATTCAAAAATGCTAACTTATGTTCGTAAAGCTATATTATTACAACATTAAAAGAAAGTAATCTTCTTTCACATAAGAAAAATTCCCAAAATATCAAACCAGCATATTTATAACCAGAACTCTCAAAATGAATAACTTGGATGTCATTACCATTTTGTTATGCACTCATAGCAATATCGCTTCCGTTTGCAATTGCCACAAATGACAACACCACTCCTATCACTCCTCCAGCACTGGTGGCACATTAAACTCCTCAGGCCCTTTTTCCTTCTCGAATCAACCTAAAAGTGAAAAAGAGTGCTCAAAAAGGGAAAAAGGATTGTACTTGATATTTTTTGAAAGAAGCAATAAATTCTCAAATCACAAACATACATGGTGATAAAACAACAGAATCTGTAAAAGCACTCCGCCACAACTGTCTCTGTAAAGACTTGGTGGCAATGCACTAATGCTATATAGACAAAGAAGAGACTTGTGCCAACATAGATTGTTAGACCAGTCATCAATGTACTTTTTGAAGATATTCCATTATACTGAATTCTACATGGATTTTAAGTATGGAAGAACATTACACGGAAAGGAACAAGTAGCCAGGAATCAAGTGGCAGTGCATGCAGGAATTGTAGAGAACTTTTAAATAAATGCCTGAGAATTCTGAAACCTTATAATATTATTTATCATACAGCACTAGTTATCACTACTTTTATATAAAACCTTATTTTGAGTTATATCAACATTGCACTTCGGCATTAAGTATCGACGCTAGACAGATGAAACATATGCCTTTACCACCCATTTATTTTCAGACAAAAAAGAAAAGAAAAAGGAAACCATCCATCTTTTGGCTCATATCTAGTTTCAGTTTCATTAGTATCCTGGAGTCATACTAAGGCAGAACAGATCTCTAAAATTTCAAATACAAGTTTGAAGCTTAAAGTTTCTAACTGCAACCACATGCTAAGAATGCAGAAAGGTCTATAGCAATTACAGAAAGTTTTGCATCAGGAGTAGCAATGTCTTTCTGGCTTGTGCAAATTAAACTCTCTGCTTTTATGGGATCTGTAAACACAAGTTGCATCCCCATGACATCAATATTTTTGTGAACTTATGCATTCAGTCTGCTCCACGTATCTGCAATCATGTGTATAAATGCAAACTCACGAGATGGTTCAGAAGCATGGCGTAATGGGATACTCACAATCAAACCTGAAGAGTCTAATCCACGGTTTGACAACTTTCTCAGTCTTTCACTACATCTTCTGTGGATGCTGCTGCCAGAAGTTTCCGCTATATAGTTTGACAATTTTCTCAGCCTTCCACTAGACCTTGTCTGAATGCTGCCAGATCCGCATTTTAACCATTTTGTTTTCATCTTTTTATTTCCAGGATCTCTAGAGTATTTAACCACTCTACCAGAAAGAATCTTCTTCTCATTTTGTAAGGATTGGACTCTCTTATTATTTGATCTCTCATTCCTCCTAGATTTGTACTTCACTTCAACTGATTCACTCTCATCTTCCACAGCAGCTGCAGTTGGTGCCTTTCCCCTTGAACTCTTCAATTGGTAGCGCCCAATACATAGTCTCTTCTTTTTTAAACTCTGTTTTCCATGCTTAACTTCTTGCCCATCAATACCGTTTCTACAAGAAGCTTCAGCAGATGTTCTTCCATCTATCTCAGCTACATGGTCACACCTCTCAATCTCTGAATTAAAAGACCGGACAGTCTCCTTTTCTTTGTCACTGAAGCTCTTCGGCCTGCCCCACCTATTATCTGCCTTATCAGCATTGTTTCCAGATACACTTTTACTAGATCTACCAATAGTAAATTCCTTGTCTGCCTCAACTTCAGCGGTAATGATCGCATTCTCTGGTATGGCCAAGCAAATGTCCAACATTTCCTCATTAGATTCTCCAGTAAATTTTCTAGTCAAATGCTCTTTTCTTTCAATATTACCCTTTGGTTGATCATGCTTAATGTTAACATGGTTGTTCTCATTTTGAACCTCACCATCACCAGAGCCCTTTGAAGGCATATCCTCATTCCCATCACTAACATGAGTAGCCCTTTGTGATTGAACACTCATCTCTCGCTGTAGATCCTCCTCAACATTTTTACTATCGGCAGTTTTAATAAGTGAACCTATATCTTGCTTACCTACAATATAGGCTAAATAATTTCCCAAACCTGTAAGACCAATAGTTTTATCACATGCCTTGTGAACAAACATAACTTTACCACACGTTTCTTCATCTGTCTGATCTCCCAATTTTTTCTTCTTGTTTCTTGAGTTCCGTGGTTGACCATACTTCACTATAGACTTCTTTGGGTTTTCAATGTCACCTGCACTTACATTGCTAGCACAGGCAATACCCAGCATTTTCTTTTTTGAACCTCTTGGTCTACCACGCTTCTTGGGTGTTCCAATGTCAATTGCACCTTCATTACTAACACATACAACCATCCCCTTCTCTTTTTTTGAACCCTTTGGCCGACCTCTTTTTTTTGGTGTTACAATGTCATCCACATCAGCATCACCAACACAGACAACACTCCACTTTTTATTTTTTGCACCCTTTGGTCGACCTCGCTTTTCTGGTGCTTCAATATCAGCAACACCAACATTACTTGCACTACTCTTCATTTTATTTTTTGAGCCCTTTGGCCTGCCACGCTTCTTTAGTACTTTAGTGTCAACTGAATTTGAATTCCTATGACACGGGATAATCTTCCGTCCACTTATAGATTCCTTGGGTCTATCACACCTCTTTGGAATTTTAATGTCACCTGCATCTGCATCAATAGCATACAAATTACTCTTAATTTTATTTTTTGAGCCCATCGGTCTACCACGCTTCTTTCCACTTTTCAAAACCTCTGGTTGACAATGATTCTCTAGACTGCCTGCACCTACATCACTAGCAATGATCTCGACAGAGAGCGCATTATTTTTCCCAGGTGTATCCGCACTTTCATCTCCATTAACAGTTTGTCCATTCAATTCCATGGTTTCTCCACCACTACGCTGTTTGTTCTTATTCTTGGAACTCTTTGACTGACATCTTTTTAACCAATGGCTCAATATTTCATCTCCCTCCTCGTTACTAGCGGCACTTAACAGCTCTGGTCCCTCTTCAACATCAAGAACTCTTTTCTTCTGTGATACTTTGAGATGGCCACCCGCCTCTTTTGACCCGAGCTCCTTTAAACAACATAAATTCCCATCTTCACACACAGCAGGAGGACCCACAGCATCATTTTCACAAACATGTGCTCTTCCCATACCCACGTGCTCTTCTTGACCAGAGTCAGCAACACCACCGCCATTTCCAACGGTGCTTTCTCTGCTCCATGGTTGATCAGCATCACCCTGATGACTTAGAACAGCATCTTGATTCCCACCTTCACTATTTCCGGCTTGAAATTTCCCTCCATCGCGAAGAATTTGAGCCGCAAATTCGCATACCTGAACTTGTTCCCCCCCTCCCGGAGACCCAATGCCCATTTTTTCAACGTCAGGATTCATTCCCTCCCCTTTCACTCCAAGAAAAGGGCGCGCAGCTTCTTGAATGATGTTCCGACCACCATTTTCTTGAACTCCCTCGCTGACAGAACCTGCAAGCCCATTTTCAGAATTTCTTTCAACTTTGGGCCGGTTCCACTCCCTTTCGTCCGGCGACAATCCATTGCCACCAGAATGATTTTCCATCCCACGCTCGTTGCAGAGGTAGTGTTTCTTACAGGACAATCTTTCGTCCATTACTCCTTCACTGCAGTTCCAGGCAGCACCTCCCGAAGACAGGAACAATACATGAGGTTCGTCCATTTACTCTCCCTTGAGAAACCCTGAGGAAGTACAGAAGTAGGGAAACGCTCATGGCTCTGAGTGGAGGCAACAATTTCGAGGACAGTGTTTGAATCGAGAGAACGAAAAGGCGTAACGTTTCCTCGGTGGACAGTCATGCCGCCATTGTCAGCAGAAGCTGAGGAGACACGGTCGTTCCTTTAATTCAAAATTAATAAATAAATAAATTAATAAACCAGATGTCGATTCCAAAAAAGAGAAACAATGGGAGAAAGTTGGGGGCACGGACAGCTAGTGCGCGATCCGGGTGAAAAAAAAAAAAAACTTGATTTACCACTATAATTTTATGTTTTTACGATTTTTTTCATTAAAACGATTTTACTAATATTCTAAATATTTTTATATTTTTAGGATTTTTTATTTTTCTTCCGATTTTATATATAAAAATTCGATTTTAACTAGTGGGAGTGTCATTGTTCAAGGGACAAATTGGGTATGGTCAGTCACGAACTCATGCGAAAAAGTATTGTTTTATTTTTTACATTGCGGATAATATAATAATTCTAACACTCAATTTTAATTAAAAAATCAACAAGAAGTTTGAGTGTTTTTATTTTTACATTATTTTATTTAAAATTTGTTTTATTATGATGTATTTTTCTAAAAAGTATAATTTCATTTCATCGGATATATGTGACACACAATTTAACACTCATTCATTATCTTCAAACATGCTAGGTAACTCTCTAAGTTTACTGGTTTTTAGTTTCTAAATTATAAAATCATTTTGAGTCGTTAGTAAACTTGTGCTAGTCATAAACTTGTTTAAACTCTCGAGTTTACATGCAGAATTTATTGTTTTTACGTTTAGCTTACACAACCATATTAGCTTACTCTTAAACTCATATTAATTTTTTCTATTTGATTATGCTTAGTGGTTTTAAATACAAATTTTATAGATAATTCTTGGTTAAGTGTGATAAATTATTAATGTTGATAGATTTATTTTCAATTATTTAAATTTAAAATATATTTAAATCAAATAATTATTGTTATTTTAATTATTTAAATATACCGATTTAGTCCTCTTTTTTATCAAAAAAATTGTTCATATTTATAAATTCAGTTTCAGGGTAGTAAATAAGATTATGACAATTTTGCCCATATTAATTATACAAATGAAAATAAAGAGAGAAGAAAGAGTTGAAAAATATTCATTCATAAATGATGACAAAATTGAAAATTTATCTTATAATCATTGAGTTAACTATCTCTCCTTGATATATGTGATTTAGTTAAAAATGACTTATAAATAAGACCAAAGTGGTATACTATTAATACGTATTTAATGATAAAAATAAACTTTACGATTTAAGTTCACAATATGAATTTGTCATTGTCACAAGCTTATTTAAACGCACAATTTTGACAGTTTTACTCTATTAAAAGAGAGATACTTCATCAATATATAGCTGGTCTAACGATGCCCATTAAATCCCTTCATATCTTAAGTTTGAATTTCATAAAAAGATCAACATTGGAAAGGAAAGCTGCGAACCCAGAAACTAGGGAGATCCAAAAAAAAAAAAAAAAAACACTAGATAGAGGTTGAAAGGGTGT
Source organism: Acacia pycnantha (assembly GCA_025563575.1). Taxonomy (NCBI): domain Eukaryota; kingdom Viridiplantae; phylum Streptophyta; class Magnoliopsida; order Fabales; family Fabaceae; genus Acacia; species Acacia pycnantha. The sequence goes on along the minus strand of JAMWYP010000420.1, from coordinate 116,091 downwards.
GTAAGAGGGGCGTTTTAAAGGAAGTAACGGATAATTTTTGCTTAATAATGATATATTTAACTCAATCAACTTTTTTGATTATGTATTATATTTCACACAGTTTACTGATAATGTATTGATTTTTTTTATTAAAAAAAATGTTTGTAACATAAAACCTATGAAAAGTTTGCAGTAATCTTAGTTTACTATGTTGATCCATTTTTTTTAAGATAAACTAATATCTTGAGAAGTTTTCGAATTCCTGTTTATAAGATGATCCAATTGACAATAAATTAGCTCACAATTCGATTGGTAAGGAGTTCCGAGCTCAAAAACCACAAAAATCACATGTAGTCATTTTTTTACCTAAATAATATTTTCATTATTAGGAAAGAGGATTACAAACACTAAAGAAGCAACCGAACCCAACAAACTAATCAAGAAATATATAATCTTAAAGACACAATCTTAGAACTAAAACAATTGAAGCAAATACAAATGGAGCCTATCCCTTGTAGATTGAAATGAGCAATAACCAATTTTCTGTCTGTTATGGGCATATTTAGAATAGCGGTGACAGAAGTGACTTTTTTCTTGATGGACTTTTCGGATAAACTTTTTCTAAAAGTTAGATTGTAGATGTGATTTGTGTTTGAGATAGTAGTGACAGAAATGACTTTTTTCTAGAAGCTACAAATACTGACTTTTCTCAAGAAGTGGCAATAGAGGGTGGTAATCAAGGACAGAAGTGGCTTTGGTCCTTGACAAGGACTATCCGTTGCACAAAACGCATCGTTTAGTGCCAAAATGAGCGGCCTCCTTTTTATTCCCTGGGCACGCAGACAGTCCTTGTCAAGGACCAAAGCCGCTTCGGTCATGGACTAGCTTCAATGAACAACCTCTTTGATCAGAGTGCTGCCATGCAATGGAACTGTAAGGCTTAAGGCAGCTTTTTGACCCTGAACCTCAGGATTTTCTTTTTGAAAAATTACAAGATTAGAAGATAGGCACCAAAGACTCCAAGTTTTAGGGGGGATTGAGCGTGTCATCTCCAACACACAAGAAACTCTTGTACCATTAACCATTAGGTTATGATTGGGGTTGTTTCGGAATTGGGATGGGTTGGAGTTACTCCAATGTGAACAGTATCTCAAACTCAAATTAGATGGGAAAACAAAAATACTATTTGGCATGACGTTTTGAAGCAACTGACTTTTTTCACCCAAAAACCATTTTAAAATAGTGTCTGACAAGAGCTATTTATTATAAGCATGATAACATTATTGTCACGTACTTATCTTCTATATTATAAATTATAATTAAAAAGATACATGAAGTTAAATTCATTCTTACCCATACTAAATTACTAATCCAAAAGTCATTTATAAATTTTTGGGAAAATGATATTAAGATTCTGATTAAAGAAAATAATATCAGTTCTCAATCTGATTTTCAGATTTTGCAGCTGGAGACAGTGACTGGAAGTAGATGCCTTTTCAGCAGCTCCTGACAGTGAAAAGGGATCTGATTAAAACACGAAACATGCGAACCCCTCACAGAACTCCAGAAAGCCTTAGCAGAGATGCCTTTGAATATACTACAAGGACTTTGGTATTCCGCCTTATGACTTGTCTTGTCCACCAGATAATAAGTGACAATTGTCAGCTATATATAACTATTGACCGAGGCAAAGCAAAAAGGACAAGAATTATGCTTGGGGAGAATTTTAGCGAGCACATAATTTTTCAGTCAACTCCTAAATTTTTCGAAACTTTGCTGCATTCTTTTAAGTCAAAATGGAATTAAATTGTAGGGGTAAAACAATAATACCTTTGTGTTATTTGTCTTGTAAATATCAATATTTATCTTATGAGTTTTTATATTTATCTTTGTAAATGACCAAAATATTAAAAGGGTTAAAGACCTAATTTACCACGGAAGTTTTGCTAAAGAAGCGCTCAGCACCCGGAAGTTTTTGGGTATCATTTTTGCCCCGGAAGTTTACAAACATAGCAATTTTGCCCATCAGTTGATCTTGATCATTGGATTGGTATCATTTTTGCCCCTGAAGTTTACAATAATTTCTCCTAAACAAAACTCCCGGAGTAAAATTGCTCTGAAAAAAACTTACGAGGCATATTTGCTCTATTTTGTAAACTTTCGGGGCAAAAATGATACCCAAAATACTTAGGGTCTTTAGACTCTCTTCGTAATACTTAGTGGCAAATTAGGTATTTAACCCATATTTTAATTCTCTAGGTTCTTTCCAATCCCTTTATTTTTCTTGTAAATATCTTTTTTTTTTCTTGTGAATTTCCATATATGTCTTGTAAATGTTCTTTTGGAAAAGAAAAAAAAAAAAGGAGAGAAAGACATCACTGTCTTCCACAAGATATAATTTCATTTTGATCCTTAGATGCAATGAAGTTTCAGAAACTTATGAAGTTTCAGAAACTTTTGGGGTGGAATGAAATTATATCACATCTTTAAAAGCCAACTGAAATTCACCGAAAAGAAAACCCATGGTCCAATAAAAAAAAAAATTATGCTGAAAACCAACGCTTCTTGGCAAAATGCTAAGTGAAAGAGGAAACTTGAAATCCAAGTCCCTAAAATATAAGGTTAAGGGGCATTTTTGCCTCAGAATATTTTACTAAGCGGAAGTTTTGCACCTAAAGTTTTTTAGGTGGCAATTGTGCCCGTTAGCGTAAAAAATGAAGCAATTTTTCCCTTGACGTTATCTTAGTTAATTTTGACTGTTAGTTGACAAAATATGTTGAGTTGACAATTAACGTGTCATCCACGCCATTTTTGTTAATGTGCAAATTTACTCTTGGAATGAAAGATTATCATATTTGTTCGGTGTAGAACACAGATTGTCTAGCCACGAGGGGCTAGAGTGTTGATGTTGATTGAGACTTGACCTAGGAGCGATTCCTAGGGCCTACGTACCCTGAAGAGGGATCAAAGTCCATGTAGTTCGAGGATACTGGATGGCTGTTAGCCAAAGGGCGTGGGGTGTGTGCTCTGTGTGCAGTATATGCAAATAAGAGAGAGCGTAGAAGATAGAAGATGTGTACCTGTTAGGTTAACCATCTATATATAGAGGTTACCTTAGGGTTAGGGGTCCTGATTTGGTGCAGAGATTCCCTTGATTATCTCCTTGATTGTAGGTTGGTTATGATCTTATCTGATCTGTTGGCGATCATGATAGATCCCCTGTTATTGGGCCGCATCGCTAATGGGCCTTATATAAATCCGTAATGATTGCCCCCGGCCAGATAGTTCAAAGTTTTGGAATGCTTAGGGGTGTATGATGTCTGGATAAGTCATCCGAGGTGTTACCCGTCTCTGACGTCTGCGTCGGGCTAGAATTTGCTGAGCCCATTTCCACGTGTGCGTGGTAACGTTGCAAGGTCCGATGGTAGGGTGGCATCCTGCGTCTCATGAAGTGTCATGATGACGACCGACGGCTTGGGAAATACCGTGGTGATTCCGATGTCCAAAACGGCGGCCGAGGTAATAACCTCCGGTCCTAAGAGTCTTTGCGGTAGAACCAGACGACCTAAGGGTCCGAGGTGGTAACCTCTGGCCTTAGGAATGCCGTGGTGAAGACCAACGTCCTAAAGGTCCGAGGTGGTAACCTCCGGCCCTAGGAATGCCGTGGTGAGGACCGACGACATAAGGGTTCGAGGTGGTAGTCATGGGGCCAAGAGTGATCTCGGATGAATCACGGTGCGGGTTAGTGTCCCGCCCTACGAGGATCCGGGTTAGCGGTGGCCGCCGCCGCGTGACTCTTGGGGAACACCCTCTAGTTACGCCATGATTGTGCAGTGACACTGGCTCCCACGAACCGGGGATGGATTTCGTCCATCCATCTTAATTTGCTTTCGTAGCAATTTTCGGGCTAATTGTCTAGTTTATATTCTGCATTTAATAACATGTAAGCAAATCATAATAAATGGAAAATACTTACTTGTTTGTGCAAATTCTTCAATGTGCTCATTTCGGATATTTGTCCAAGCTTGCATTAAACTTTCTAGTAACACGCTTTTCCGCTTAATAAATCGTTGTCCACTCGTTGCCCCCCAGCCTGGTAGTTCATGTTTCTGAGCTGACAGGATGTGTTACTTTCCAAATTCGGACGAGGTGCTCGCGACTTGTTGGGATTCCGTGGCACCGCTTAGGGGTTGGCTCAGGGTGGCGGGCGCTGTGGACGAGGCGGCCCCTTCAAGATAGAAGTTCTTTTCTTTTATTCTTCCTTTTCCTTTTGTTTCGGCGTAGGATGCCGGTTTTGTGTGTACTTTTGAACAATTATCCTTATGAATGAAAATTCAAGTAATTGGTCCATTGTGTACTTTTAACTTTATGCATAAGCTGCACATAGTCAAGTTCTAGACCGGGCCAGGGTCTTTAAATAATTAGAGTCCGCTTAGTACTCTTACGGTGTCGAAACCGGGTGCATGAGTAGGGGTGTCTAAATATACCACGCTACGAGGTTCGGAGTCGTTATCAGGGATTTTAACCGGGGTAAGGGCAAATTGTCACATGCTCATCCGTGGTCGTCGTCGGGACACACTTTGACCAAGTGGACACGATCGGGGTCCAGTATGACTATTCGCCTTCTTACTTAGGTGTCAATTTCGATGCATCAAAATATATACGGGTGCATGGGCCTCGGTGTCGGTTCTGCGGCCTCATGGACCTCGGTGTCGATCGGCTTATTTAGCTAAATCATTTGAGTACTCATAGAATTGAACATTCGGTTAATAAACCTTTATTAATTCAAGAGATGATTAGCTTTATAAAGGCGACAATTTGAAAGGAAATTTAGGGTGCATGGGCCTCGGTGTCGGTTCTAGGGCTTATAGACCTCGGTGTCGATACAAGGGCTAATGACAATGGCCTCGTGTAATTTAAATACACGGCTCGTTGGCCCCAGTGTTAGCTTTGTGCCCCGGGATCGAAGTGTGACTTGGGTTGAAGTAACTTTGAGTCTTTGTCCATTTCTTTTAGCATATCGTCAAGTATTCTTGAACTTGAAGTTGGACACGTTGTGTTCGTCGTGGATGACATGCCATGTCTAGTTGGTCGACGTCGGCCCTTCGTAGGACTAAGTCTCCCGGTCGAATACCACGGGCACGACCTTCTCTGTTGTGTTTGGCCGTAATGAGTTGTTTGGCCGCCATGTCTAGGCCGTGTGCCGTGGTTCATCTTTGTTTCCGTCAAGACTTTACGCCGAGCCGGGTTTTAAGCGGGATCGGTGTAACCGGAATCGCGTTCTTCTATTTTGGAGGTGGATTCCATCCGGTTTGATACTGCACCACGACCTCCATGAATAAGATCTTGTACCTCGCAATTTATGCAAACTTTAGCATTGACGATGACGGTTTTCATATTGAAGCAATCCAAGTTGATGTACGTATTAAGTGTAAACGAGGTGCATTACGGGTGTCGTGACCGGAATTCGTTTCTCCGAGTTGTGGGTGTCGTAACCCTTAACTTGTTTGTCCATTATGGGCATCGTAACCTGGATTTGTTTATCCATTATGGGTGTCGTAACCTGGATTTGTTTATCCATTATGGGTGTCGTAACCACGAACTCGTTTACGATCCGAGGTACACTTAAGGAGCGCGGATTTAACTGCATGAAATAGACTTGGCGGCATTGCCGTCTTAACACGAGCCCGAGTACGGGGTGCGCCTTCATCCCTTTTGTAGGGACAAAACTCCACGATTCATCCGGGGTCCAATTGAGGAGCGCGGATTTCTTGTATAAAGTAGACTTGACATAATTTACGAAGACGGGTTTCATTACCCTAAATTCATACTGTTTAGCTCAGATTCTGCATGTTTAGCTTCGACATGATCTTCAAAGACTGGTTTCTTTACCATGACTTCATACATTTTTAACTTGAACATGATTTACGAAACGGGTTGATGCACCTCGGTTCCTACATGTTTAATTTGAACATGATTTTCGAAACGAGTTTATTTACTCGAATTCCTACATGTTTTATTTGGCGGTCGTAGCCATCACATATGGATCCCGGACTTTAACCGATTCGGTTTAATCGGGTCCGCCTTTTCTCCTTTTGGAGGTGGGCTCCTCCTTATAATATTTGCATCATATTCTAAGTCCTTTGGTGCATCAAATGAATTTGCGCTCCAAAGTCTTAAAAGGGGGTGGGCACGTGGTTTCATTATATCCAACCGTGTGCTTTTCCATCAAACTTTTAGGCAAGTGCAAATATCAATTCCATGCCATCTGGAATAAAAACTTGTAATTGAAACTTGGTCAACGCTATGGCAAATCTCATGCGGCAAGGTCGATAGATCTGTTGCAAGCATTCTTAGAAGATTACTTCGACTTTAACATTGTGGATTATCTCGGCCCAAAAGAAGGAAACGTCATCCAGCCTTCCCTGAATCAGTCGCGACTTTAGGTAACGGGTCCCTTTTATGATCTTGGATGTCGACTTTAGGGAGTGATGCATGACGATTCTAGCAAAAGAAAAACATCATCGTGGCAGTCCTGTGGTTGGCGGTGCCCTTGGTGCTAGCAAGCTTAGAGAGAATGTTCGCTCTTATATTTTCCCCTCTTGGGATATGCATTACAGTTACCTCGTCAAACTCCCTCCTGGATTTCCTTGACTGTGCTGAGGTATTTGGCCATGAGAGGACCTTTAGCTTGATATTCTCCGTCTACCTGGGCGGCGACGAGTTGCGAGTCGGTAAAGACCGAGACTCTTTGGGCTCCGAGATCCTTGGCTTTGTTGGAGTCAGGCTAAGAGCCTCGTACTCGGCCGATTGTTTGATGTGGGGAAATTCAGCCGCAAAGAATATTCAATCGTGACTCCTTCCGGGCTTTCTATGATTATCCCGGCGCCACTTCCCTTGGAGTTCGATGAGCCGTCGACGAACACCTTCCGAGAGATCGATGTTGTCGAGATCACTCTTGGTTGGGGTTAGCTCCTGGAGGAAGTCAGCTAAAGCTTGTGACTTAATGGTATGTCGTGCTTCGTATGCGATGTCGAACTCGGACAATTCGATCGCCCAACTAATCATCCTACCGGCCGAGTCCGACTTATGGAGTACTGCTTAGGATTGGTTGGCTGGTCCGAACCGTTATCTTGTGAGCACGAAAATAAGGGTGTAGTCTTGCGCGCCGTCATTATTATGGCGAAGGCCAATTTTCCATTTTACGGTATCTTAATTCCGAGCTTTGTAATGCTTTGCGACGAAATATATGGGTTCTTGACCATTCTTTTCTTCTTGGACTAGTACCGAACTCACCGCCTCCTCCCCAACCAATAAGTAGAGAAAGAGGGTTTCACTGGGTGTGGCTTCAAAATAGGACCGGTGGAGTTGCCAAACATTGCTTGATTTTCTCGAATGCGGCGTCACGCTCCGGGGTCCAGTTTCTGATGTCTCCTTTTCAGCAACATGAAGAAGGGTAAGGCGTTTCTGGCGACTTGGGCAAGAAACTAGTCAACGAGGCCAATCGACTGTTAACCGTTGGGCTCCCTTCTTGCTTCGGGGCTTGCATGTCTAGCACGGCCTTACACTTGTCAGGGTTGGCTTCAATTCCTCGGCTAGTGAGTAGGAAGCCGAGGAATTTTCCTCGGTACTCCAAACGCGCATTTTGCCGTTTAGCCGAATTTGACGCGCCCTTAGTTTATTGAATGTTTGCTCTAGGTCTCGGATATGGTTATTGGGATCGTACGATTTAACGATCATGTCGTCAACGTAGACCTCAATGTTGTGGCCGATCTGATCCTCAAAAACCTTATTCATCATTCTCTGGTACGTCGCCCCTGCGTTTTTCAGACCGAACGACATGACGTTATAGCAGTAATTTCCCTTCTCTGTGATGAAGGAGGTGGCTTCTTGGTCATCGGGGTGCATGGCGATCTGGTTGTACTCGGAATAGGCGTCCATAAATGATAGCAATTGATAGCCGGACGAATTATCTACAAGTTGGTCGATGTTTGGCATAGGATAGGCGTCTTTTGGGCACGCTTTGTTCGGTGCGTGTGTCTGTGCATACTCTCAACTTGCCATTTGGTTTCAAAACCATTACCACGTTGGAAAGCCATGTGGTATAGTGTACTTCCTCGACGAAGCCGGCCTCAATAGCTCGTCCACATCTTGGTTCGGGGCCACTTGCCTATCAGGGCCCTTTTTCTTTTCTTCTCGACTCACGGGGTTGACCCTACCGAATGGCTAATCTGTGACAATAGAAATTGGGATCAATCCCGGGTACCTCAGCCGCGCTCCGTGCAAAAACGTCTCGATTCAGAGCCAAGAATTCTTCCATCCTCAATAGCAAATCGGAGGTCAATGCCCTACCTATTTTTGTACTATGGTCGGGTTGTTCCCGAGTATGAGATTTTCTACTTCTCCTTCGGTTCGCCGAGGCTTCCCTTTTCTTCTCGTAAGTCCAACTCGACCATATAAACGGGTCGTGGGTCTTTTCGTGCCCTTGGTTCGTCGGTTCGGACTTGTGGTTCTGGGTCGGGATTGAGGCGTTGTTGCCTTTGTGTTAATCGTCTCGACATAACATTGTCGGGATTCTTTCGGTCGCCCTTGATGGTAACGACTCGGTTGGCGTTGCCTATCATTTTTATCTTCGATGCTTGGTAGATATCAACATGTCCCATTTATGAATCGTTGGTCTTCCCAAGTATGATGTTGTAAGGGGATGGGAAGTCGGCTACAATAAATCTAACTCGCTCAGATTTAAATCCTTCATTCGTTCCAAGGGTGAGCCGGAGGTCGGTGGTTTCGCATGGCTTCAGGTCTTCCTGATCGAGGTTCATCCTTTTGAAGGCGTCCCAAATGATGATATCTGACGAGCTCCCTGAGTCTATAAATATCCTTTTGACTCGGCAGTTGACCAGGGTTCCGGTGATTACCGGACCATCCCGATGGCCAGGCGGCACGTCGGTCATATCTTCTTTTGCACTAGAGGGCTTGTTGTCAGGACCTCGCCTCGGCGGTCTTGCCGGCGGACCTCGGGCAAGCCTGTCCCTTGGCGGGGTGTTCCTGTCCAGATCTTTCCTAGCATTTGCTTGTCGCATTTGCTCAACCTCGAGGTATTTCTTCGACCGAGTCATGAAATCATTGATACCTTTGGCCGGCGCCTTGAAGAACGATTCAGCTAGGCGGGTGGTACTCCCCTATCCATCGGCCAAAAGATGTACATGAACCTCCTCTTTTAAACCTTGTACCTGTAAGGCTGCATGGTTAAAGCGATCCAAATAATTTTGGAGTAATTCGTCGGGCCGCTGCCGGATTTTGGATAGGGTATATTGAGACTTGGTGCCGCTTACTAGTCGCGAATTGGAGCTCGAAAGCCTCGGCCGTGTCATCAAACTTGTGGACCGACCCCACCGGCGAGTGTGGAGCCATTTTAAGGCCGGCCCTTTGAGAGTTGTGGCAAAGATCCGGGTCATAATGGGTTCTCCAAGGCCTCTACACAACATGATCATCTCAAAATCTTCCCATGAGTCGTTGGGTCCCGAGAGCCGTCATACTTGTTAAACTCGGTAAGGTTTAGCTTCTCAGGAAACGAGCGTTGAGGATCTCGTCGGAGAAAGGATCTGTTGTCGACATTCCCGACATACATTTTTCTTGCTGAAACCGTAGGAGGAGGCCGTGGTGGTCTATCGGTCTCGGAAATTGGTAGGAGGAGGCCGGGGTGGCTGTCGGTCTGGCGGACTTCTCCTTTCTTGACTCCACTGGTGGAAGAGGGCGTCCTCTGGTTCGGTCGCTCTCGTTCTCCTGCATACTTTTCGACGTCTGGGAGCTGTCCAACCTCTTGGTCTTCTTGCCAAGTCTTATCATTCGATGGTTCTGGTGTTCTGGAATCTCTTCCTTTGGGCCGTTTCTCCAATCGCCGGAAGTGGAGAGTATAGCGCTTGTCCATATTCTCGATATGCCTCATCATTGCGAGCATCGAATTCTTTGAATTGATATAGCTTCTAAAACACTTTAAATTGTCATGGGTTTGCTCGAATCGGCAAGAAGTACTATGCAATTGACTTGCTCAGTGCGACCCCATGATTTGCGTAAGTTTCATTTTAGTCCCTCATTGAAAAACCTTTTAGGAGTTCTACTTAGGTCCCCGTGAGAAACCTTTTGGAGATTTCATTTAGGTCCCTTTATGAAACTTTTTAAGAGTTTCACTTAGGTCCCCGTATGAAACCTTTTGGAATTTTCACTTCGGTCCTTTTATGAAACCTTTTGGAGATTTCGTTTAGGTCCCTGCGTTTTTAGGTCGGCTTCTTCATTGCTTCTTCCCCGCGCGAAAATTAACACGGATCCCTGATTTAAACTAGATTCAACTTAATTGAGTCCGCCTTTGAAACATACACGGATCCCGAATATTAACCGATTCGGTTTAATCGGGTTCGTGGTTTGAAAGCCCGATGGCGGCAATAACCTTGCGGTACACAAGCATGTATGCCCCTTGAGGAAGCACCTCCTCCAACTCCACCACACGCTTTAATTGAACTTTAAGCTCATAAAGGCGAAAGCTTTAACGAATTGGAACTTACATTCGCAATTTGACTTCAAGAATGGAGCCGAAGGTATATATGGCAACTTCCCTTCTATTTAATTGGAACTTTACATTCAACTTAATTGCAATATGGTTTTGTTATATTCTCTTCAATATGAAGCAGAAAAGAAGAGAAATATAACACCACCGTGCATTAGAGCCTTGGAAAATAATAGAAACAAGTTGATGTTGTGACCTGTGTAACTTCATTGAAATCCATGAATCGCCAATTTCAATCATGGGGTGGAAGCATGTATTCATTGCCAAAATCCACATTGTTTAAACTCATTTCGGGAGTTCAATCCTCTGATTTGAGCCGCACTTTCCTCAATAAGAGAACAGCCATAGCGGGAAGAATTTTCGCAGGATGAGTAGTGCCCATTTTAGAAATCCATTCACGATTCCCAAAGACTTAAACAATTGCAAATATACATAGACCGTGCAACTCAACAGAGCATTCCACGCCGTGAGCGATTTCGAGTGACGCCACCTTCCTTCTTCAATTTCTCGGGTGTTCCACTATTAACATTGCAAATTCGAAGAATTGGCATCCGAATTGTCTGTCCATGGTCCCGCTTTAGAAGCATCTCGGGCATCTTGGACTGTGGCATTAGACCTCGGCCATCCACATTTGAAGGATTGAAATATATTAAGGCATCCCGTCAACGCATCGGGATTCAGGGGTATCACGGCGTCTTGAGGAAGCACGAATTCTCCATCTCGGGTTCTTGGATCTTCCAATCATAATGGAACTCGGTTTCTCTCATTCCATCCTCAATCTCGGAGATGAAGAATTTGAGTGGTGGGGAGTCTCGGCACGTACCAAGAAACTCGAATAGACCAAGAAACTCGGACAAACCAAGAAACTCGAACAACCCAAGCAACCACGATTAAAGTTAAGGCATTTAAAGCCAGAAAGCATAACCGCGTACAGGAATGAGTCTCGGCATGTCGGCATCTCGACATACATAGCGCTCCACCATTTGAGTCTCATCCCGGCAAACTTTCCACCTGTATATTCGATAAGAAGAGTTGGAGCAGTTGGATACCTCGGCATCTCGGAAACTCGGGATGTACTCTTTTACGAGTCCTTATCTCGGCACCTCGAATGAAGGCATACATGGTACCTCGTCATCTCTCAGTAATCTCGGCCTCTCAGGATTATCTCGGCATCTCGGCTATATGAATGAAGAACCTCCGTTGGTGCTTCGGTATTTAACCACTTCAAAGAAGTCAGGTTAACTCATCCCGTATTGGGTGCCGATGCATTCCAACATTTGATCCGGTTTGAATATCCCGCGTGTGAAGCATGGAAGATGCACCAATGTTCCGAATCCATGGCGGTGGCCGATGGAGATAGGTTCTATAATGAGAACCCATCGACGCGATCCACGTGTTACGCTTCATTATAATAAAAACTCGTTGGGATACTCGGAAGATCACGTGTTCTCGCTTAAGAAAACTCGTTGGGATACATGCGTGTTCTACTTCATTTTCTTCCTCCAATTTATTTACTAGGAGGTATCCCGGCACGGACTCACACGGCTTCTCATCTTGGATAGAATTAAATAAACATGGTCTCCCGAAAGACTGTACCTCGGCTCGTATATCCGGTCAAAATGAGGTATCCCGTGAGAGTATCCCGGCCTTTTAGAATCAAGAAACCCCTACTTCGACATTGGACAATAATGAAGCATCCCAGCATCTGTCGAATTTAAATATAGTGAGGCGTCTCACTATGTCGGCCTCCAACCAGGATCACCTCAAACTATGATCCCGAATCTCGGTGCCATGTATCTCGGCACCCTTCAAACTCGGAAGATTACTATCTCGGCTTTCACCACTAGTGACGACCACTGGTGCTACCAATGGATTCGAAGCACGGGAAGAGCATGACCATCGGCGACAAGCGGGAGCGGGATAGAGTTTTGATAGGAGGCAAATCGAGCACCGAATCGACCCCCAAAGAATGCAACAAAAAGAGAAACAAAGTGTTCAATCTCAGGATCAAACTCAGAAGCTCTCCCGCAGATTTTAATCAATCGTGCTTGCAGCAGAGGATTTTGATTCCTCAGGATCATGATCGCACCTTGCTCATTAACAGAAGTCACCGGCTCGTCGTGCGAGCCTTTCTCCATGGAAGTTGACCAACCACACGATCTAACAGAACAAGAATTAGGGTTTCCCTCAAGCGCCAGCCCGAGGAAATTTGTATCTCGCCTTCCTTGTCAACAACTTCTCCAATTAAAGCGAAGATCCCTGCGCAACTAGAAATTCGAGAGTTGTTGAATTCCGGATCTTGAAGATCCGTTTTTTTTTTTCTGGGGATCCGATGAACAGTTCCAGATCTGGAAATCCTAGCCTTAGGTTGATTTTTGCTTGCGTTGCATGGAGCCCTAAATTCACCTTGGTTGGATTAAGAGTCGTGGAATTAGGGTTTCCAGTTTTTAATTCGGATGATCACAAACCCTAATTAGACAAACTCCGTGATTCGGTTGGGAATTGGAATCATTAACCATCTTTGGTCATGGGAATCGAAATTTATCGTCCCCACGGTCGGCGCCACTGTTCTGGTGTAGAACACAGATTGTCTAGCCCTGAGGGGCTAGGATGTTGATGTTGATTGGGACTTGACCTAGGAGCGATTCCTAGGGCCTACGTACCCTGAAGAGGATCAAAGTCCACGTAGTTCGAGGATACTTGGATGGTCATTAGCCAAAGGGCGTGGGGTGTGTGCTCAGTGTGCAGATATGCAAATAAAGAGAGCATAGAAGATAGAAGATGTGTACTGTTAGGTTAACCATCTATATATAGAGGTTACCTTAGGGTTAGGGGTCCCGATTTGGTGCAAGATTCCCTTGATTATCTCCTTGATTGTAGGTTGGTTATGATCTTATCTAATCGGTTGGCGATCATGATAGATCCCCTTATTGGGCCGCATCGCTAATGGGCCTTATATAAATCCGTAACAATATTCATTCAAAGAAACGAAATATTCGCCTATCATGTCTTTATATTTATTTGAAGAAAATTTACGGTCATTGATTGGGAAAAAGATTTGATCTATTTTTTATATTTAAAAAATTATCAGTGAGAAAATTATTTTTGAGGTATTGGAAAAAAGTTTCCCTAGTGTTTTTTTTTCATTATTAGATGCATCCATGGTCCTTCAATTATTTCTATTTTTTATTTCTAAAAATCGTTGAAGATCATTGAGTTAAAAAAAAATTGACATATTTTTCAGTGTTCAAAAAGTTACTAACCAGACAATCATTTTCCGTTTTGAAAAATATTTATTTTTGTGAGACATTGAAAAAAATTGTCAATTTGTCTATATTCTGTTTTTTTAATAATCAATTATATCCATATTTAGATGTAATACCTCCCCATATGTATTCTTATTTTTTCAACAAAAATTGAAGTTCATCGAAGAAAAATATATTAAAATAAAACGACTTGATTTATTTTTTTATTTTGGAGGCAAAAATTTCGTTAACTTATTTGACTATAAGCCCCTTTCAACTAAGGTTCCATGGTCTAGTGGTCAGGACATTGGACTCTGAATCCAGTAACCTGAGTTCAAATCTCGGTGGAACCTTCATTTTCTCTATTTTTAATGAGGCTGTGTACTCAAGTGATACATCACATACACAACCATTCCTATTGCTAAGAACATGGTAGCCACGTCACAAACGATGCCATTCTTATCCGACATGAAGTTTGTTTTTTAAAAAAAATCTTGAAACTTTTTAATGGGTTAAGGTGCAAAAATAGACATGTCTTTTTATGGAGGAGTCATCCAAGAAGAAATACTTTTTTTTTAGGTGCAAAAGTAACTATGTGGTTACAAAATAGGAGTAAAGTCACATTGACCAGTTAAGGGGGTGGATGTTGACCGTTAAGTTGGATGGTTTGACTTATATTAGTGACGTGGACGCCGATCAAAAGTGTTGCACAAGTGACACCTCGCTTAATGGATGACGTGGTAAATAATTAATTAATTTATCTAAATTGATTAATTATTAAAATCTAACATAACACATAGCAAATCGGGGATCCAAATCCAAAACCTAAAACGATTAAAACCTAAAAACTAAATAGATAAAGAATGAAAAGCAAAATCCCTAACACACCATCGGGCAAATTGGGGAAACGAAGAACTAAGAACCGGAGAAAACCTAAATCCTGTGTTCAACCTCCATTGCTCACCGTGGGCAGAGGTGTCGGAGGAGTACACGGCGGCCGGCGAGTGTCGTGGAGCAAGTGTTCCGATCCGCCCTTGTTCCTCGGCGGGTTCATTGCTTCCTCATACCTCATAGCCTTCCCTATACTTATTCTCGCCGGCTTCGGCTCTGTTCCTCACCGAATCGATTCTTTCTTTGAATTTTAGATGTAGAAACTTATAAATTTTGTTTTGTTGAAGCCGTGTGACAATATCGTGTCGCTTGTTCGTGCTTTTTCTCCTCGATTATTTACTCGTTCGAATTTTTTTCTTTCTTCTTTTGTTTGATTTTCTTGAGTTTCTCTTCTCGAGCCGTGTATATTCCTCACAAGATTGTAAATATTTTGGTTTTGACCTCAATCACGTATGCTCTTTGGTTAATATTTTCAGTGATTTTACCGTAACTCTGTTTCACTTTTTATTCTTCCACCTCCTACGATGAATTGGACCTAAAATCTAAAACAGGTTGTTTATTGGTATTTTTTGATTCTAGATGATTAATTGGTAATTTCAATGGACGTTTATAGGACTTCCTCAATTATTGAACGAAACAGAGTACGTGAGGAGTCGTGACTCGTCCGCCGAGAAATTTTTAGGCGGATTAAAGAGTGGTACTTCACGAATCCGCTATATCGATGAGCAATGGAGGTTGAACCCGGGATTTAGGGTTTCTCCAGCTTCTTCGTTTCCTAATTTGCCCGATGGTGTTTCCTAATTTGCCCGATGGTGTGTTAGGATTTTGCTTTTCATTCTTTATTTATT
The DNA here is from genome assembly GCA_025563575.1 of Acacia pycnantha. NCBI lineage: Eukaryota > Viridiplantae > Streptophyta > Magnoliopsida > Fabales > Fabaceae > Acacia > Acacia pycnantha. Next base: position 100,564 of record JAMWYP010000420.1, on the reverse strand, counting down.
TAGTTTTTAGGTTTTAATCGTTTTAGGTTTTTGGATTTGGATCCCTGATTTGCCATGTGTTATGTTAGATTTTAATAATTAATCAATTTAGATAAATTAATTAATTATTTTCCAGGTCATCCATTAAGCAGGTGCCACTTGTCTGCAACACACACCTTTCCACTGGGACGCCATCCTCCGACAAAAGCACATGTCTATTTTTGCACCTTAACCCCTTTTTAATTCCATAGCATCAACCAAGCCACACACAATGCTCAGTTCAAGATTGTTTGCATCTCCCTCCACACATTAACAACACATACATCCTTAAAAGACATCGATCTTAGCAAATCTGAAGGCTAAAGATTCAACACACATGAAGTTCTTGAACCATGGATTTTCATAGCAGAATCCCCAAAATCTGGGTTTAAACAACCAGCAACCCATCAAAGTTTTTCACTTGTGGAGACTCTTGCCCAAATAACCAAAAGAACAGCCTACCAAAAGGTTATTCCTAAATTGGTACATGCACGACATCGCAATAAGGCATTATCAAATCCATAAATGAAGGAACAGTAAACCAATAAGTTCTTCTTTAGCTAAAATCAGGATGAACTAAGCACAAAGCAATATTGCACAACAATGGACTATTTGGCTTTGTCTTCTTCCTTCATCTTCTTCTCCCACCTGCGCTTCTTGTAATCCCGCAACATGTCTGGCATCTTCTCCATCAATCTTGCAGTGTTTTCCTCTTCTCAGCAGCTATCCTGTCGCATTTATGTCCTTTCCTTCTGGTTTTCATCTCCTTCCTTTCTGGATCATAGGGCCAATCTTCACCAGCAGCAAGCACTTCCTTGCGAAGCCTAGCTCTATGCCGAGCACTAATACCAAGTGGCTTCCAAGCTCCCAGCTCCCAATATCCCCAAACACCCTTGGCAAGTTCATCCTTATACTTTGCCAACTTCTCACGCCATGGATACTGATATTCTCCTACAGCCTTCGCCACTGAACTAGCAGCTTTGCCTGCCATAACCCTTCTCTTCTTTCTTCTCCTTTTTGGCTAAACTACCATATACTTGCTTCTCTGTCAGGCAACATACAAGAGATGAAAATAGAAAATTTATTAGCAAATAGACAAATAGGCTCTAAGCTATTAGACTTGGTTTCTCCAACTTATTTGACTGTATGGCTGTTGTCCGTAACCATACTAATACTAATCACACCACTTACAACAGATCTGAATAGTTGAATTTATCTTCACATATTTGTGTCGAATTGTGTTGCATAAATCTGACTTGCCCTAGGCCCCAATCAGTGGCGGAGCCAGGATTTTATGTTTGTGTCCGCACAATTAGTGGGGGATTCAGGGTAGCGCTCCCGAATTTCTTTTAAAGGAAAGTTTTAAATGCATTAAAAACAAAAGAATATAAAAAAAAAAAGAAAACTTCAACTTAACTTAGAAAAATAATAATCAAGAGTCAACTAAGCTATTACAACAGAACGACTACAAAAGCATTTTTTGATTCTACATTCCTTGAAAATATTGCATTATATCTTCATCATCAATCTTATCAAACATATCACGTTTAACATAAGTTATTGTAAAGTGTAAACAACCAAAAAGAAGGCAGAAACTAACAGCTGGAAACCAGATCAAGCATGAAATGGGAAAAAAATAGAAGTGCTGAAATCTCAAAAAAGAAACACTAGATACATAATCAAAACTGATTATTCCCATCCGTTCAACTCTAGAGAAGTTACGAATAGAACAGCTTCAAAAAGTTTCAAGATTTATTGGGGGCAAAAAGTAGAAACAAATCAACACAAAATAATCTGTAACTCAAACATGTCCTTATTTCAGGCCATAAAGTAAGGATACCTACTCAGAAAACTCTTCTGCTATATTTTCAGCAGTTGAACTTTAAAATCACACATTTCAGCAAATTCTACTCTTAGCAAAAATGAAAAGGAATCCAGTCATAGGAAAAACTTCTTCGAACAAGAAGGTACACAAGCCAAGTACAGTAATCACCAGATGATCAAAATTAGAGAGCGGATGATTATTCAGAGAAATAAACCACAGGTCACGGATAATCAATGATAAATCATTCAGAAATAGTAGCCGACAAACAAGACCAAGAGCTTTATATATTCAACAACTTAGAAAAAAAAAACTAAAGTGAATATTCAAAGAAAAACTGGGCCTTTTCACTCTAGATGGATATCGTACGCTAAAATCAAAACAAAAAATAAACACGGTATGCCCAAAAAAGGAGGATACCAATACACAGAAATTGAGACGAACAAGTAATGCAAAGCGTTGATCAAATCGACGAACTGAAACCGAAATGGAGTAATCAAACCAAGCATTCAGAAATCGAAACCAAGCGACCGAACTAATCAACCGACTAATGCATGGAAAAAGAAAACGCATCAAGAAACAGAAGTGAGCAAACGAACATTTTCAATCGAAGAAGCAAATCGGAGCGGCAAAGAGCTTCACGAGAAGGAGAATCTTCCCTTTTGTTTCGATTTGAATAAGGAAGATTCAGCGTAGATCATAAAGGGTTTGGTTGCTCCGCAATGGATTATGAGATTTCTCATGTAACTCGGCAATTTCTTTCTTTCTTTTTTCATTTATTAAAAAAAAAAAGACTGCACTTGCGGTCCTTGGCGCAAATGTGGCTTGCCGTTGGCCCCAATTGATGGGAGTCTTGTGCATTGAGGTACTTTTTTTTTCTTTTTTAGAATAAGCCAAAACACACAAATTCAAAATAAGGATCAAATTGTAGTCGAAGTGGTTGTGGGAAAAATTAAGGGCTGCGTGACTGCAGCTTGATGTGGTTGCATAGCATAAAGCTATACAATGCGGTTTTAAGATGCACAAGAACCCAATCAAAGATTAAAAGCCCTGTTAAGCAATAACATATTTTTAATTTACAAACACACCAAGAAAAAGAAAAGGAAACTCGGAATTTTTCAATCTAGTTTCTGAAAAAATGAAACACCCCGGATTTAATGGAAGCATTCAGCTGAGAAGTTCATTACTAAATGATACTTATCGTTCAGGTATTTTTTTTCATCAAGGAGCATCATTTCCACATAACAAGCTGAAATAACATGGGATCCCTCATATTTAACATATTGATTGAAAACAACACATGAGGGGAAAAATAAACAAAAGAGAGAGTAACTATAACTGAAGAAAAGAAAAAGCAAAAAAAACCTGAGACGTAAAATGAACTAAAAGAAAACGTGAAAGTTTATGTCTAAAGCAGACATAACTTGGCGTTCATCATGGTCCCAGTCACTAAATCACATCCAGCTACTCTTACATGACCCAATTCTACTTTCCAACAGAATATGATCACCCGATTTAATGGAGTAAGTATGTTACCAATCAGGTTAATACAAATACGTTTGAGCATTGTCAAACACATCGCACTGGATAAAAATCGGAAAAGAAACTTGCGGTTCATAGCAGGTAATCATAACAAATGGCACCGTAGTCCAAAATAGGGCGTTTTTCGAAGAAGAATGAAAAATCCATTTCAAAATAGTAATTTTCCACTAAAGAAGGTTAGTACTTGAAGAAACCCAAGCGGAGTAAGATGAAGAAATATACCAGAAATGGATTCCGCTGTTCGCCTCCAATCCGCGGAAGGAAAGAGCAAGTTGAAGATTTTAGTTTTTCCCGAGAAGAACTTCCATAATTCTTACAGTGAAGAATTGAGTTACGGACCGAGCAAATAAATACTGGGCTAACATTATAGCCCATGTCTTTTCTTGGGTTTAATTTACTTTTCTGGGCCATAGAGTACAGTAGTATTGGTTTTCTTTGGTCTTGACTTGATTTGATTTTGAACCTTCAAATTTTAAATTATACTCCCTCCGTCCCTAATTATAGGAGCAATTTAACCGATTTTGGGAGAATTAAGGAGAAAGTTAAATTAGTTAATTTTACTCATTTTCCTAAAATGTCCTTATATAAATTTAAAATGACACAAGTTGCCCTAAATAGTTACTTTTTATATAGCCATGTGTATACATATAGATCTAATTTTCTTTCCACACGCTTTCTAATCAAATAATGGTGCTGCTTATATAAACATATATGTGTGTGTGTATATGTGTATACATATAGATCTAGCTATTTACATACATAAAGACATACACCCATATATCTACACACACATATATATATGTTTATATGTGTGCGTGTTCACACATATATATCTACACATATATATATTGACACATATAAACACAAATATACATATATATATATATATATATATATATATATATATATATATATATATATATATATATATAAACACACATATATATAATGCTCCTAATAATAAGTATAAATAGGGGTATTATAAGAAAAAATTGACAAAAGTTAATTAGGACCAAAACCAACTCCAAAATTTGCTCCTATAATTAGGGACGGAGGGAGTAGGTTTTAATGTCCCAATTTTTGTTGAGTTATATAGCTTATTGAGAATAATGTTTTAAACCTAATGAAACTGGATAAAGACTTATAGTTTAAAATCAAAATGAGGATATTAAAGGCTTGTTTGGTTCCACCTCTTGTCTTCGAACATTCCTTGACCATTCGAGTTTTATTTTGGCTTATGGCACAGCCTGAAGCAGGGCAGAAATCTCCAAGAATTTGTTTAATGACCTTGACTTGTCTTTGCGTCGTAGAGCTGAAACTTAAGCATTATTATTATATGTATCTGGTAATCACAATCAAGTGGCTCTCAACACTAAATCATTGTGTTTCCATGTTCAAAGCAATTTCAAAGTGGTTCTAAAGAGCTTGCTTGGGGGGCAGATGGGAAAGTGAAGTTGAAGTTGGAGAGAGAGAGAGAGTTGAGAGTTGAGAGCTGAGAGTTTATGGGGAGAGAGAGAGAGGGAGGGACGGCGGAGGAGGGTGGGGACAGGGAAGGTGTGAGAAATTTTTAATGAAATAATCATTAAAAATTAATGATGTGGGGCCCATATAGAAAAAAGTGACTGGAAGTTTAACTTCAACAACGGAAATGATATTTTTACTGCATTTTAAGAAGTTCATTAGTATTTTTGTATTCATGTAAAATTTATAATACAAGGTGCCCATTGATATTTTTGCCCCTAACCCCCAGATGATTTATTGTTAGAACTTAGAAGATCAGCCTATTCACAATAACCCGTCACAAATCCCGATGGCCATTGCATTACCAGGATTTGTCCCAGAAAATTTTTCCATCCAGAAACTGATAGGGAACAAAATAGTTAAAAAAAAAAGAAACCTAAATCCAGTTTTAATCTTACCATCATATGCTCTCATAAAAAAATATATATACCAATGGCATAATATTTTAGAATTAGCTTTAATTTTTTCAAAACCAAATATGAAATATCACATTCTCATCGAAGAACTTAGGAAATTAATTATATAAACAGCTATAACTAAAAAGGATTTTCTATCAAAAGCAAAAGTTAGAACAAATAAAATTATTTCATAACAACCAGAAAGAAACAGCTTGAGACAACAGAGATTTACAATATTCACAGCCTCCTCTCAGTACAGAGGAGAGAATGCTAAACAACATACAGATAAATTAACTAAGAAAGGCCTCTGGCTGAAACAAAGGCCACACCCTTTGCCATCATTTTTATCTTCCAAATTTAAAACTAAAGATTGTCTTTCCTCTAAAGCTAGATTACAACATGAAACTGACCTATAGGCTCAATAAATAAACCAAGCTGCTACAGGCTTCCCTTCTTCATTGCCGCATGGCAGGCTTAGTTTCATCATTTAGGCATCAATCTGTCTGGAGCGCCCTGAACCTGGTAGCCAATCAGATTAAAATTAATTAGAAAAGTCAAACTAACTCTTATAATTGAATAAAAGATTTTAAACTCCACTAGAAAATTCCCATCTTTTGAATGAGTAAACATGTTGTATTCCATAATTTACCTTCAAGCAACATTGAAAGCTTTACAAATTACCTCAGACTGGTGTTATAATTTCTAGACAAAATATTTTCATAAGCAGCCAACCATTGATATTAAGATATGCTTTGAGAAGATTACCTGAGTTGCATATGACGAGCTTTCTGCCAAAAACTTGAGAAATTCATTTTTCTTTTATTGAAATTGATCTTTGCAATGTCCAACAAAGTATGTTCCTTCTGTATATCCTCAAGAATTGTTTCCTTCCTCCTCTTCTTATTATTCAGTTGCCTCTCAGTTTCAATGTAGCTATCAGGGATTAATTTTCCTGGTCTGGGGAATCTCACACCCACATCCTCCCTGATAAAAAATAACCCAAAATCAAAAATAAATACTGTATATGTATAAAATTAAAAGAATGAAAAGACCCAAAAGGAAAATTTAAAAAATCATGACAATTAAGAACAGGAAACTAGTTTCCATTTATCAACAGAGCCTTCGTAGATTGCACATTCAATGATTTAATTCTTCCAGAAACAAAAAAAAAAAAAAACATGGCATACTAATGTCTCTAAAACCTAGCTTGTTTTCCGGGGGGAAAAGTGTTCAACTGGTTTTGGCTCAGGTATTTCGAGATGCTAAAATTACAGACCTTAAGTGAGAACGCAATTAGCTTTTCTCTATTTCTATCTTTATTGTAAGATGTCCTCTTTTCCTACATTTAGTTGTCTTTCTCTCTATAATGGCATTCAGTTTTGGAAAATGGAGACCAGTAACCTTACCAAGACAACTATCACCATTCCTAAGATAGCAAATTATTAAGTTTTGACCTGTCTCATGATTTGTAAATGATAATACAAAGGAATGAAACATAATGTAAAACTATATTGATTTGACATCAATCCCATTACCTGTCGCCCAAGAAATATACACCACTACTTCTGATGATTCCTCCATCTAAAGAAAGAGCTCCATCACTTATGCAAGGAAGTGCTTGTAGCATTTCAGCTCTCGTCTTATAAATTTGGAGACGGGAAAATAGATTATAAAATAGAGTATCTCTAAGGCCATATCCATCAGGAGTCACACAAAATAAATTTGGGCCATCTATGTTAATCATGTTTACAGCAAATCCAAGAAATCCATCTGGACACTTCCCATTGGGTAGTCTTGGGCTTAAAATGTCCAACTTCCTCTGGATCATCAAGCACAAATTTACCAGCGAAAGGCCTACAGAAAGGAGAGGGGAAACAATCAAAACACATAGCTTTTGTAAAAGTAATATATCCAATATTTCCAAGAATACAAGGCTGGTGCAGTCATACCTTAGATACTCAAGACATATAACCGAAAATCGGTCAGACAAGCACCTTCCAAGAGATGAACCTAGCCCATGGACACCTGAGCTCTTGTCTATGTTACATTCATCATCGTACATTTCAATTGCCCTGACACCTTCATAAGTCTTACAGACAATAGCCAGCATAGTTTCAACTCCTAGATACTCAGAAAGAAGCCTGCATTTAAAATAAGTACAGTTAAACACAAGGATGCATGTTTTTAAATTTTATGTATACACAAGTACAAGTTGTTAATAAAGCAAAATGATGCCGTGCAATCTATACAGTCGACTACATCTAGTGGGATAAGGCTTGTTGTCATTCTTGTCAGCTATTTGAGAAATTAACAATAAAGCAAAATACACTATGCTTCATAGCAGTCAAATATGCCACCAATGAACCCAAAGGAGGGAGAAGTGATTTTCTTATAAAAAAAAAAGAAATGATCTCAGACTGTAAACAAAACATACCTGCTAAGATTATCATCATCAACTTTGCCCAGTGTAGCAACAACGCCCACAACATCCTTCAACAGCATAAGATGAGAAGCCTGAGTTCCTTGATTACTCTTGAGCTCGCAGAAAATACCAGCAGCAGATTCTTTGTGCTGCAGTATCTTTTCAGTAATCTCCTCCTCATTTCCAGGGGGGCATCTGTCCCCATCATCAATCTTGGGTGTGCTTATAGGGCATAGACTCCCAATAATAACTATGAATAGGAATGAAAAATCCAAAATAAAACATGCTCCTCGTTAATGCAAAATTAATATGGAAAGGGGAGCATACACAATGGAAATAAAAAAAGTTTAACACTTTGGAAGGATCTGGCATCCTTCTTGATTGTAAGTGACCACACTTTAACATATGCTCTTTAATTCAATGCATACACTCCACAAGCATTATCATCAAACAATGAGTCATGACCATTGTTAGAACCTATAAAATAGAAGTAGAGATAGGGCCTGGGGGAAGAGAAGGAAGAGTAGAGGGAAGAGGAACTCTAGAACCAGAATCTGTAATCCTAAAGAGGAAAGAAGAGAGAAGAGAAGAAGAGGGAGAGACTAGGACCAGAGTCTAGTTCTAGGAAAAAGAAGAGAGAATTATCTCTACAATAACTTCATCCATTCATCCGTACCTTTGACAAAGTACATAACATGATATTTATAGTTCTAACAACATAATTGAAAGGAACTACCAACCCCTAAATACATAGAACTGCCAGTAACTTGCAATAACCAACAATAGACACTTGTCACTATTAAACCTAAGACACATAATAAAACTTAAAACACGAATAACTCCCTAGAATACACTAGAAAAGGTCACTGGTTTCCTATCAACCATCATCATAAAAACCTTGTTTTATCTAACTAATTGGTAAAACTACTTCCACATTTGCGATTCTCTTGGAGACAACAACAACATAGCCAGTATTTTACTTAGTTGTTATTGAAACATATGACCAGCAACTAGCAACCAACAGTTTGAAACTTACTATGATTAAATTATGCACCTTACAGAACAGATCACGTTTATGTTCATGATTAGGAATCCATTTGCCATTTTACTTTTTAGATTCCATATTAAAATGTATGAATAAATTTACCAAGCAAGTCTCATTTAAAATAAATTTACCTTGCAAATTAATAATGGAATCATCTAATTTGTTTTCTCTTCCTTCAGAGAGTTTAGGCTGTCCTCATGGTGCTTGATTTTTGTCCCCAACATTTGCAGATCACCTTGAAGTTTCTACAGGTATTTTGTAATTTTGAGGTAAGTTTGTGATATGTGTCAGCACTAAATCCATATCAGGAAACATAATTTAACAGTATATCAAGGATCAGGATTCCATGAAATTCCATAGAGAAAATTTCTAGTAATCTCAAACACTCATTGTCATAGATTGAATCTATGGCTTTCATCATACAGCAGGGGGGAAGTGAAGGACTGAAGGTGATAGAGTCCATATGAAACAGTGCAATTCAATTGAAATGCTCATCTGGCTTTTATTTAACAGTGGATATTCAACCTATGGCAATAGACAGCTGAGATGGCGAGAAATGTACAGTGTCAATTTCTGATAGAACTTCAAGAAAATCTCAATTTGTATATTCAACATAACAATGATAAAGAAATTTGATTAACCAGCACCTGGCGAAAAACTAACATCCTTTTCTATTGAATAATGCAACAATACAAAATGATAAGACAACATCAGACATCCGCAACCTGAGAATGTAGAATGAGGGACTCTGCTTGTGATAAACCTCCATTTTGCACATCATTGTTTACATCTACAGAGGTTTCATTCAAGTTGACTCTCACCAATGCTGAGGAATTCTGGACGGCCATAAGCTGCATAATTAGATTTTATTTGCATGTATAAATTCAGATCATGCTTGCAATGGGGAAAAATTACTGTTCGAACTGATAAACAGCCTAACTGCCAAAATCCCAAGCATAAGCTAAATATTTTAATAAAGTGATGCCATAAAGGATTAGATAAACATGTGATAGACACACTTTTCCTTTATTTAACGTATAGAAGAATGGAGCAATGGAAACAATGTTCCCCTGAATAACTGGCACCATTGAATTTCAGAAACCTGTAAGAGAACTACCCTAATATCCACGGGTTTTTGAATGCAAACATTTGTTTTTAAAAATTTTAACTCCCTGCATCCAAGAAAAGCAGGCACTGTTGATTATGACAAACCAAATTGAGTTTCAAAGTAAAAAATAAGATGCAAACGATTTTACTGTCAACTGTGTTGTTTTATTAACATTTATTGTGCATGCGTGCATGTTTGTGGGGGCGGGAATTCTATAGTTAATGAATATAATTTACCCTTTTGGACAGAGTTTTATGTGATCATATGCTGATGAGGAAAAATAATAATGATGTCCAACATGTTACAACAATTAGCTACAATGAACATAATAAAATGGAATCTCAAAATCATCTAGTATGAAATGTTTAGCTTGTTCAGTTCTGTCACAGTATAGGTTTTGGGTTCCACCGTTAAAACCAAAAACTGACACTACAGCACATTAACGATGAAATGGGGGATTATCACAGTGGAGAAACAACAGGAAGATCAGAAAACCTAACGATATTTGATACTGGCATTGTATAAGTTTCAAGTCCTGCAATTCAAACCACTGACTGATGCCACAATGCATTGCTGACAAAACAATAATGTCATCACCACCCAATGAGTATCGAATGCAAAAGGTAGTTTTGGAATTTGGAAAAACAGTACAAGCGTTTGAGCGATTCACCATTTTCCTATTCCGTCTACCCATGAAAAGGTTTCCATAACACACATTTATCTGATGAAAGATCCCCAAATCGTACAGCCGACAAAACCACCTGTATTCAACTATGCAATTAAAACTTCTATCATAAAACTTTCTCAATAGCACCTCCCAGACCCACTCCAGTGCCTTTTGTTATGGCACGTCAAGAACAGCCCCAAAACTGAGCAGTAAAACAATAGAAAAATCGCCATTGCTGAAAAAAATGGTTTCATTGATGATTTTCCAAGCCTTCCCAATAATAAAAATGGTCCAAAAAAACATGATTTCTCTTCGCGTAACCCGACAAAGTCAACAAAAAACAGAAACGAATCCCTCAATAGACGACACGATTGACATCTGATGCACTGATTAACGCCATTAAGGGTTTGATAATACCTGAAGATGAAAAACAGGCATGCATTGCAAGCCCAAAGTTTCGTCTGGCTTGTGAGAAATTCGGGGGGAAAGAAAGAAGTGAACAGTAAAAATTGAACACCAAGATAGAATTCGGAGCTAGAGTGGAAAGTGATGTTAGCTAAACAATAGATGGAGATGAAATTGAAAAATGAAGAAGAGAGAAAGAGAAAATGCACCTTGTTGGAGGGATACATGGCTGATGATGACTGGAATAAGCAGACTTGGGTGTACTTGTTCTTGTTCTTGTTCTTTGAGGTGTGCAGCTCTCAACTTCCAACTACAAAGGGGGTTCACATTTGGTGGTTCTGCCTTATGTGCACTTTATATATGCTCATCCTTATTAATTTTGAGGTAAGTAGATTTTATTTTATATATTTTATTTATTTGGATTAAATTATATATATAGTGAAATATTTTTGTACCCAGATTTTAAATTAGCTAATTTACAATCCTACATTTAGAAATAGGCACGTACAATTATCATAATATACACATAAACTTGTAAAAATATACACCTAAATTTGCCATTTTATAAGTTTTTAAAATAGGCACATAAACTTTTCATTTTACTAAGGAAAAAGGCAATTTCACATTTATAATTAATATCAAGGAAATCCCTAGTGAGACTTTTGTGTGATATTTTCTAGTCCCTGGGACTTGTGTGTGATTTCCCCCCAAAAAAATCAATGTATCACTGTGTAATTAAATTCAATGAATCAATATCGATATTTAATACCCATATTTTTTTTTTCGGAAAATTTTATTTGTGTTGAGGGGATGAGTGAGAAAAATTAACAAAATTAGGGTGTGTATGACAACTAATTCTGTTCCCCAAAATCAAGCTTCGGATGAAATCAGCTTTTTTTCGATTTTGTGCATTGGAAGAGTTTTGAGAATCGAAATTACGTTTGTTAACTCATTTTATTTTTACTCCGAGAATCGAATTACGTTTGTTAACACATTTTATTTTTATTTATGTAATTTTTATATTCAAAAATTATTTATGTGGTGGTGAGCGATGAGACGGGGGTAATGGCAGTTAGCCATGCCACGAGGTGGGGCATGGTGGACAATGGCATCAACATGACTGGCCGTGGTGGTGGTGGTGGCGGCGATGAGGCGGGGGTGGCAGGCAAGCCCGCGGCAAGCGGCGAGGTTGAAGTGGTGGCGGTGCGAGGTGGGGCGGGGGAGGTGGGGGTGGTGGTGGTGGCGGTGGCGGCCAAGCGGTGACAGTGATGAGGGGCAAATGTGAGGCAGTGCGGGTGGTGGCTGGTGGTGGCGCGGGGCAATGGTGGTGACGGTGCATGGTGGTGGCGGCGGTGGTGGTGGTGGTAGTGGTAGTGGCGGTGTGGTGGTAGCGGATGCGGCGGTGGCGGTGGTCGCAGCGGTGGCGATAGCGGTGGTACAAGTGGGGCGGCGGTGGGGGTGGTGGCGGTGGTGGTGGCGGTGATGCTCACATTTATTTGGTCATAGATTGGTGGTGGCGGGCGGCGGTGGTCGTGTCAGCTATATTTTATGGCTATGGGTAGCAATGGTAATGCTAATAGCATGCATGCGTGGTGGCTGCCCATACAACGGGGGCGGTGGCGAGGCTTGGCGATGGGGTTGGGGAGGGTAGTTGACACTACGAAAGGTTTTTTTAAGAGAAAGAAGAGATATTATACGTTGAGGAATAAATTCCATTTGTGCTTATAATAGAAAAACATGAATTTTCTGCTTTTTTTTTTTTCTATTCCCTCAAAGACAAAAGTTGAACCTAGCTCATCCAGGGAGCAAAAAAATTCAATTTATCAAATCGATATTTCATCCATTTTTTTTCGGAGAATTTAAATTAACAAAAACACATTCTTTGAGAAATTAACAAATTACACAAAATTATAGTACCCAGTAATTAATGAAGACAAAAATTAAAAATATACTAAAAATTTCAAAAAATACCTATTAATTTTTGGCTCGAAAAAAACCTATTAATATTTCTGATAATTAGGAAAATACATTTTTTAAACAAAGTTCTCTTATATATTGTAAGAAGTAAGGTTGTGAAACTCATTACATTGACTTAAATTAGCATCGTGAACTTAAATCGTAAACTCACTCGTAAGAGTTTGGTTTTGTCATTAAATAGGTATTTATTGTGTATAATTAAAATATAAAAAGACAATAATTTAATTTAAATATATTTTAAATCTAAATAATTGAAATTAAATACATCAACATTCATAATTTATCATATTTAGTAAATAAATTTATATAAAACTTATATATAAAACCATTGAGTATGATTAAATCAAAAAAAACTAACATGAGTTTGAAAGTGAGTTAAGACAATTTTATAAATTATAAATTAGAAGCGTAAAAAGAATAAACTCAGTGTCTAAACTTGCGAGTTTATCTGAGTTTACAATTAACAAGAGTTTACTAATGACCCGCCTCGATTTTGCAAGGTAAAAATGGTAAATTCGGAGAGTCAACTCACGAGTTTAACAACAATAAAAAGGAGTATAAAATATAAAAATCTATAAGAAATTGTATTATTTACACATAATTTGAACATGGGAATGTTATCAAATTCACTATTCTTAAATATTTACATTATTATTTTGTAATAATTATCTTGAATTGTTGTGCTAAATAAAACAAATCAAATATTTTAGTCTTTTTTTTAATATTGTTTTTGATATTACTATTACGGTTTTAATAAGAACCAAAGAAATTAAAGATAATAACAAAATAAATTTATTATTTTCTTTACTTGCTCAAATGTTACATAATATGATGTTTTTTTTTTTTTTTATGTGAAAGGATTATAATTTAATTTCTATCCATAATTAGAGGAATCAGAAAAGGAGAGTAAAAAAGGTGTGAAACCAATATGGTCATTATAATTACAAATCTGCCTTAACCCTCTTTTCATTTAGTTGTTTATGTTTATTACAATCCATTAAAAAAATCAACTTATGCATGAATTCCATCTGTCAATTGACTCATGTTTTGAGGTGAGAAATGCCATCTATCAATTTGATTGCGATGATGATTATAAAATTGATTTTTCTAGCGGAACTTGATTAACTTCTTATAAGTAAAGAAATCATGAAAAACTATTATACATTACAATAAACAAACGAATGAAAATCATTTAAATTAAAGGAACCAAGTGAAATTTAGAGGGCATGAAGTACGTTTGACAAACATATCAACTTTAAAGTTCCTTTTTCTTCTAGCTTGTTCAAAATTACATTTAAGCATATCGTGATTAAACTCCAATTATCATAAAATTCGTTATTTGCATATTTGATAAACTGAATTACATTTGAAGAGTCGCTTCTGAGGTAAACTCGTCTACAATTCTCATCTCATACTCTTTTAAGACCATTAAGACGCATCCTAGTTAAAGGATCTCTATTTGGTATATTAAATACAAAAATTTCAATCAAATTTTCTCTATGATCTTTGATAGTATCTCCACATCCCGCCTGTTATTCTTATGTGAATATACTCCATTGACATTGATAGTCACCCACATGTCCATCCCTATTCTGGTGTGGCCCTCGCTTGTCACTGAAATATCACAGATTTTGGCTTGCTTCATCTGCATCTTGGCTGCATTAAAGGAAGACAATATGGCTTTGGCCTTGGCAAGAAGTCCAAGAGTGCATTCTCAAAAAACTCTTTCCAATGTCCATCACACCATTCCACTTCAGCATTGAGATTCATACAACACCAAATCCAGAAAATCACTATTGAAAAATTTCTCACGGAAGCTGGTTGAACAATTGAAAGCAACAATGACTCGACCTCATCACAGTCCCGTAAAACATGTAGGGAATCTTCAATGTCATAATTACAAAAGATGCAAGAAGCCGTCTCACTAATTCCACGTTTCATTCTTTCTTCATTGGTCAAGACCTTGTTGTGCATCATAAGCCAAAGAAAAGACTTGTAAATGATAGATTCAACTGTAAAATATAGGATCATCTATCCCTGGAGTCTTCACCTCTTCAAAAGATTGTACGCCGATTTCATGGAGAAATTCCCACACTTTTCAAGTTTCCATCTGGCTACTTCATCTTCTATCTATCCAACCACTCGAACCACACCTTTGGTTCCCTGCAAAACATAATCCCAAGTGGCTGTAATTCCTTTTCACATGAGCCAGGGGGCGATCTATCGATAGAAGGAATCATATCATTGCCTTATTTATATTTACTTCTTATAACTCTAGCCCACATAGCATCTTGGTTGTTGATTAACTTTTGAAGATGGAAAGTTGAAAACAACAATCAAGTTGAAGAAACTGCCATGACCATGAATTCTTTAAGAAATAATTACTTTGTAGTCTCATATAAGTACTTTAATCAATGAAAAATCTAACAAATGAGTAAAATATAGTGACAAGATTTAGTGTAGAAAATGACATGCAACACATTTGTGGTGAGACTTTTCATTGATAAATTGCTTATGCAAGACAACACAGTAATTCTTCCTGCTTTGATTTATAAGGCCTCATTAGTAAGTGACTCGAACGAAATTCGCAAGAAAGAACTGCACCAAGCTCGCCACAAAAGATCTCTTCTAATTATCAGTATTATATGGCTGGCAGGAATCACTTAGAACTCATCCAAATAAATATTCTTTTTCTTCAACTAACAAATATTTAAGTCTAGCAGAAGGCATAGAAGGCACATATGTAAATCAAGTGTAGATTGGCTGGCGTAAAACAAAGTTATGGACTCCACCATTTGACCCCAAAGAAAACTACTACATAAATTAATGCGTGGTTGGCACCGATAATTGTTTTGAACCTCCTACCATCCAAAAGTTGTACAAATGTACAATGCATATTCACAAAGCTTACTAGTTACTTCTTACTTTTTTTTTTGCCGATCATATTCACAGAGCTTGTTCATATATATTTTAGTTATCCCGTTGTACTTGTACTGGATTCATATTTATTCCAACAATTGGTCTTCAATCACAGGCCCCGATCCATCCAGATTCCTCTTATACCGACGGCTTCTTATATTAAACTCGTTCAGATACTTTTCGCGAAATTCAATCAATATTCCTATATCACCCTCAAAGCCCATCAACTTTTGCTTTAATTCCCCAATCTTAGCTATCATTCCTCCGGTCTCTAGGGTGACAAGCACCGGACTCTCAAAAGGAAAGCATATCGAAGGATTCCTGCAGGAAAGAACAAGTAAAATGGGTTGGTTATATTTCACTACCAAAATCCTTGTCATAACACAAACATCTGGAGAAATGAATACCTCAATGATGCTACATCACCCACTATGGAGAGTATTGAACACTAGTAAATGACAAGAAAATATAACTTGCATTTAGTGGCTCATCAAATTAGAATGATAAATTAAGATTCAACATCAAGCCACCTTGATTCTGTCACGTCCAATTTCATGAACTCATTTAGTTTTCCTCTCTATATTTAGAAGCATGGGAAAAAAACACGGGCACAAATACCCGAACAAGATGTATGGCATGAAATGCACGACAGCAAAAAAGATAATATCAATACAAACAACACTCAGGGAGATAGATATATACCCATAACCAAGAGAGATTAGTCCACTTTCTCTAATAATGCCACCATCTAGGGAAACAGCTCCATCCTCTAGACAGGCACGAGCAGCCATCATACACTCCCTTGTTTCATAAACTTGGAGCTTCCTGAATAGACTAAAAAGCACAGTCTCCCGGAGACCATACCCCGCAGCAGTCCTTGTTTTCAAGTGATGATCATCAAGATCCATCATATTAACGGCATAACCCAAAAAACCAGCTGGCACGCTCCCATTTGGCAAGGTGGGATCGGGCAAGGTCAGCTTCCTCTGAGGGTCATGCTCTAGGCAACACCCATTGAATGGCCTGTCAAATACATATGAGCGTAACACCTTATTTAAAATTGCAAAAAACAACACAAATTTGGCCCCAGCTCCAAACTTGTTTTTCCAGACTTACATTGAAAAATATAATCATATAAGTGAAAAAAAAAAAAAAAGCTCACATTACCTTATATCTTCGAGGCACAAAACAAGGAAACGCCTACATATGACTTTTCCAAGAGCGGCTGCTTCAGCATGTAAAGCAAGTGTAGCATCAACTTCTCCACTTTGAGTATACCTTTCAAGATAACTTGCAGCATCAAAGGTTCTACAAACGACAGCCAGCATTTTATCTTCTCCAAGATACTCCGCTAGTACTCTGCAGATGAGTTACTTAGCACATGGTCAGAAGTAGAAAGAAATAATTTTCCTCTATATCAGTAGTGAGAGAAACAATGAAGCTGAAAGAACACGACCTGCTAAGCTCAGGGCTCTGAACAGTACCAAGAAGCGCAACCAGGTTTAGTACATCGTCCATGATACACTTCTGTGGGTTTTGGTTTGGCAAGAGATTGCAAATAACAGCAGCAGCAGAGTTTTCCATGCATTTTATTCTTTCCTTCAGTTCATCTTTGGTGACTAGACCATTTATATTGCTCAATTGACGAGAACTACCCTCTTCTGTGAAATTAAGATTATGCACAAACCATCAACCATGTCATCATTTCTCTATTTCTCGTCAACTTCTTAGTTCAATGAGTCGTTAACAGAGCTAAGCATATTGCATACAAAAACGCGTAAGAGCACAGAGGCATCGATTAAGACAGAAAGTCCTAAATTGCAAAGGGATTATTTAGGGAAGTTATCAAAGGCGTTATCTAAATCATATTGACCTTTAATTGCCAAAATGCCCTAAATATGATTTTTTAAACAAAAAATGACAAAATATTAATGATGAAACCAGATATGATATATTACTTTCTATTTGATTACTAAAGAACTTTCTGCACATTTTTTTGGAGCTGTTAAAGATAATTTGTTTGTGTTAACTTATAGAGAGCGAGAGGGAGAGGGGCTGAGGGAGAGAACCTTGGAATTTCAACACCTCTTGCTCAGTATTAGCCTTGCGATTGTTAAGATCATGAAGTAATGCTTCAATTTGTCCAATTTCTTGACCAATCTTAAGGATGTCTTGAAGTTCCTGCAAAATAGATGCACCTTAATACACAACTACAGTTGTGACACAAGATGGAATTTAATGCAATTAATAATCTTCTAATCCCATATCTTGCCATATAGTATTGACAAACTCAGAGTAAAGCATGTTAACTGTCTGTCAAGAAGTAGATCAAGTAAAGTCATGGAAACAAAATGATTCTTATCCCAAACAACTGTATTTAATTCCATTAAATAAGTCTATCTTATGAGGCTTCATGCATGGGGAAACACAGACCAGCTCACATTTCATCTAGAACGTCTACATATAATAATAAAAACATAGCTGAGAATATTTATTGTACCTCATCCTGATTTACTACGGAGTACGTTAAGTTCTTGTCTTGATTAAATGATGACAAGTTCTGCAGTTGCATCATGCTCTCATCTAAACATGGAAATTGGCTGTCATCATACTCCTTTTTTGGAGCATTTGCAACAGGGACCTGCATCCAAATCCTACCAATTATAGAGTAGCATTTGGTTAAAATTCAGAGAAGATAGTATTTTTCCAACCTCAACAGTTATTTTTAGCTTCGGATACTGGGAGTGAGCGGCTGAAAAGCAAAAAGTCCCTTCATTTAGTGGAATGGATATCACATGAACAGTGCAGCGCCCATGCTCGAAAGCGTATTGGAAGAATTCTTGCGCTTGAAAAGACACTGACTTGATTATAAGCATATGAGACTCGCCATCTTTATCATTGTGATGAATATTCATATCTACGTCTCCATCAGGATCAACAACTTCAAAAACAATGTTTTCCAATTGACTGCCGGCAATACAGATATCCGGCAACTGAAAAGCATGCATATGACATTGTTCTTAAATTACTAACAAAAAAATGCACATATTTAAAACGATTAGAAGTAAGAGCATATAAATCAACAATATGCAACATTTTCAAAACCAACCTTGGATGCGATTCTCAGTTTCCTTCTCACTGTTGAAAATTCCTGCTCAAAAACTATTTTGTCCTCAAACAGAACAGATAGGGACGCTGTACAATGTAGAACGCAAATGAGATCAGAAGTAACAAAACACAACGGCACAATCATTGAACAGCCATGACATTTATTCCCATAATCCTCATAAAGAAACTAGTGCAAAGATGGAGCTAACAATAGTGCATTCAGAATTTTCAGGATGCAGGCCAAGATTTATGGAATAAATGTATGCCCTGATCTAATGTTGAAACTAGATGTTAATTAATGAGGTGATTTGCAGAAAATTTATGATTTTCATACCATTTTCTCCAAAACCTGCAATCAACTTCAGTAGACCACTGAAGTCAATTTTTCCACTAGCATCAACCTGCATATCAGAATGAAAAAAAAAAAAAATCCCCGTTAGCAATTATGCATACAATTAAATCTCTACTGAGACTCTGCTTTAGGCCAGGAACACTTCAATCCGATACACCAAGATTTGTGTACTTTTCTTAAGCTAAAGAGTCAATTTTATCAAACAATAAACGAAGCAGTTTTAATACATCCCCAGAAAAGAATTTACTCTTCACAAGTCACAACCATAATTAAAAATATGCCAAAGATTGCCAGAGCAACATGACCTTTCGTATCATGCCCACATGATCTTCAATGACGAAATTTGACGAAGACAGAGTAACCTCCGTACCTTCAGACACGTGGTTTCCATATGCATCAAACATCTGAAAGGTAAACATTACCAAAAACCTTAGAAAGAAAATTCAAGAGACAATTACTTTCAATATATTGAAAGTACAAATTCAACATAAACTAAAGAATGACAACTATATGGGTAAAGAGTTTATCTCCTAATTAAAGGGAGCAACTTGTAAGCATTTATGAATGGGGGCTCACTTGGGCAGGATTGAGTGGCAAAAATATTCGTTGTACCATTTGATTGCATTAATCCTTGAAAGGAAAAGCAATCAAAGAAACTGAAGATAAATTCCTTTGTAGAGGTCAACAAACTAAGAAAATCTAGATGTACATGTGTGCCTGTTTCTACAGAAAAATTGATTAAATATGAACATGTTGATTTCTTTTCCTAAGGTGGATGAAAATGACTATTACCATATTCCGATGTAGTTGATTGCATGTTATAGTTCTTTAGTTTACACAGCTCCACGTGAGAAACTAAAATAAGAATAGACTTCAGGAAACGGTATGAACATTCAAATTTACCTACCTCCAAAACGAACTCCTCAAACACATAACCAGGTAGCAGCCGGGTTTTCAGTGTTGGTGACCGGAGTTCAACGTGCTTAAGAGTCGAAGGCTCCACAATCACTTTTTTCTCACAATTTTTACAGCTTGATTGGATCTAGCAGGTAAAAGTCCAACACAATATGTTGATTGGTGAGTAACACATTTAAAATAGGAGTATATTTTTTTTAAAATGGTTACCAAGCCTTCTTACCAGAGAGAATGAAAACAAGTAAGAACCAGCTTTGTGAAATAAATCGGGTAACTTGTATCCAAGGGGAAAGAAGTATAAGCCATTAAACCCTTTATAATCTCCTGGTGATATACGTTCTGAAAGAAGAACATCCAGAGAATTCTGGCCTTCATCCTTAAATTTGACTTCCATTGTCATCTCTGCATTGCCCTTGAAGATACCCTCTGGTCTAACTTGCCTGTACTGCCAGGCATAAAATTCGTGGGCCTAACAACTGCTACAACATGGGTTGGAGGAACTTGACCAGCAAAAATAGGGGCATTAACAGGTAATGTCTGTCGAGGAAAATGAAATATTCCCAATGTTAAACTTCTTCAAGGAAAAAGTAAAGTGTGGAATTTTCACTATTTCAGGTCCTCAAAACCAAAAATCAGTCTCTTAACCAGAGAATTCAATAGTAGTAGTTCTTGAGAGAAGAGAAGGTGGGGGGCAGAATCTAAAATACTAACCCCATCAACCTCCAACTGCTGACAATGGTTCCAACTCAGCAACTGGATAAAAGCAGGAGATTTCTGTTGTTTCTCATGAAGTTGACTATCCCATTCAGTGCTTTCAATATGTAAAAGCTGGTACATATTTCTTTGTGTTCAGAAAAAATCTCGAATTATAGCAAAATAAATAAATAAATAAACTGGCAAAGTAAGCAATAACCTTTCCTGAGTCAATCGCACTTAAAGGTAAAGATAAAGAACTCCGAAGGTCCAAATCTGCATGCTCATCATCCACGGAAAGGACACAGCCATTTTCACAGGGGACATCCATTGACCTACAACATAACGAATTTTGAGAAGCGACACAAGGAATCATATTATTACTAAATAAAGCTCTTTTAAGGATAACAATGACTGACCTACATATAATTCGGGCCTCTCCTATTAACGAAGAAAACAAGGTTAGTCAGCTTCTTTATATTATGCAAAATCCACTTTACAAGAATGTTATGCTGCTATCACAATGACAGTACAAGCATCTAATAAAATAATATAAATCGTTATATCCCTCGCGGTGGGAAGAAGTGGCTTAGAATTTGAACCACAATTTTAGATAACAATCCATAGATAGATATCGCAATTTAATTATGATAATAATTTTAACTTTAACCCCTCCACACCTCGCATCAAGTATCCTTTCGTACTGAGATTTCCTCTACCATGAAAGCAACCATAGGATAAGATTTCCCACAAGTACACAAGCACTTCTATTCTCTGTTTTGGTGACGAACTTCAATTTATGGACAGAGTTTAAAAATACAAATTTCACGTAATTTTGACATTTATTTCATAATTTATGCTCAAGAAGATATTTCGAACCATAGGTATAGAAGTGCTTTATATTGCTCCACCTTAAAGAACTGCTATTTTGAATATCATAACTATTGACGTTCGAAGTAACAAATTAAGGGCTAAAGATACTAGTGTCCATTGCTAATAAGATCTATTTTTCGTTCACAAAGAGTTGTATGAATAGATATCCATTCTTCGCTTTATTTTAGAAATAAACTTTAAATTTTTAAGATTAGCACCAAAACAACTTAAGCTCGAGTAAAGGAAAAAACGGTTTATTATCAAAGAGCTTACCCCAGCGTCCCCTTCGAATCCATCGAGCACGAAATATTCTATAGTTGCATAAACATTGTTGCGACGCCCCGTGCATGCTCCCTTGAGTACTTTGATTTTCTCACCACGGTTCCAGGATTTTTGCTTTCGCTTCAGCTTTTGATGAACCCTTGCGACTGCACGTAAATGAGCAAAAAAGTTACGAGATAAATATAGATCTAATCATGTCCAGAAAAGATCCCCGCTATCCTCATTCCGCCGGTATTCTCCGAAAGATTTATTTGTCCATTGCGAGTAGTATTAATGAAAGAAACCAACTGGAAAGACATCGGGAACTACCATCAGAAGAGATGCCGAGTGCCTTTTTGTTTGTTGGGAGACGATAATAACTGGCTGATCCTCGCCAGAATCGACTTCTTCATCATACCGTTCATGCATCTGAATAATCCAATCTTGGTATTCCCTATCCAGTTGGGCTAGAGTTAACGGCCTCCCGGCTTTACGAATGTCAACGACAACATCTAGTGATTTAAAATAACTGATGAGTACGACATCCAAAAAAACAAGAAAGCAAAGCTGAACTAGAGTCATGCGTAAAATATGTAAGGGGAGATTACCACTCTCTTTCTCTGGAACTCTACTGCCAATTTTCTTCAAAGCAGTGGTAAAGTGATTGTGGAGAGCTAGATCAGTCTGAAAAAACAAGTATTAATTATCATTATGTACCATTCCCCGTATGTTTATTTCCAGTTACTCATCTGTTTGTTGCACGAGTTCCGTCAAAGTGTCAGTGGATAGGGAGAGACTGACAACAATAGCATAAAAAATCCAGGAAATATAAGAGACATGCACGGTGTACTAGTTTGTATAACCTTGGATATTGTTGGCTTGAAACCTCCGTCGGTCTCTGCAAAACAAGTAGTTCTAGATGAGGACACAGAATTTAGCAAACTAAATTAATTGCTCCATGAAAGCGATAGGGTGGTGACGCAGTACCTATAAAGCACTTCACCCTTAAACAACACCTCTTCAGTTGGTGAGCCCTGTTCCCTTTTTTGTTTCTCAAATCCATAAAAGGAAGCATACCCTGTGGTACAGGAAGAAAAATCTCAAGAGCAATCACACATATTAAGATTATGTCTCAAACTTGGATCTGAGCAAATGACATAACAACTTCCAGCTGACTCCTTGATTAGCTGCTGACTTTGGTAACGCAGCCTACCTAGCGAGCTAACTTACGGTCAAAGAAAACCATGTTTTCTTAAATTCCGTTTGTTATTAGTATTTAAAAGTAGTGACTGTTGAGTGTGACTCACAAACCTTATCTCCAGAATCAAATCAATAATGAGATTAATAATTTATGATCAAGCAAATAAAAACAGCTCGGAGAGTCAAAGCCAAGGATTTACCCAACGAGCATCTGGAAGTAGACGACCAAGCCGCCGAACAGAGACACGACTAAAGCTTTGGAAGTTCTCTTTGGTTTCAAAACCATCAGCCTTCAGCTTCTCCAAAACCCTCTCAATATTTTCCTTTTCCTGCAATTTGAAAAATCTTTCCCTTTTATCTTAAATTTTTATATTGAGAATTATAGAGAACGGGTTACGTTCTCTATGTTATTACCTCTCTGAATGGGAGATACACCAACCTCAGACGTGCATTAGCTTCTTGTAATGCAATTGATCCTAAAACAATGATTTTGAAGATGAATTAAACATTGGCAATTTTTCTGACAGTTGGTCAGACATTTAAACACACAGCACACCATGGCATATAAAAATTGAACGGGGTCACCTGAACTTTTCTTGCCGTCAGAATGACGAATAAAGGAAAAACGAAGCTGTAAAACAAACTCAGGGCCATTACAAGAGTGCCAATTGGTGATTGCAGCCTCCCCACCTTCAATTTCGGTCAAATCCACTCCATTAACCTGTAAGATTAGCAGGTCCAATCTTACATACATATCAGAGTAAATTAAACGTGAGTCCCAAGATTACACAAAATCTAAACATGAGTATCTAAGGCCACATATCATTGCAAGTATCAACTACAATATAGCACTAACATTATACCAAAAACAAAAAGCAACATAGCACTCACATAATAGAGTAAAAGAGCGGGGAAATATTTTAAAAAAAAATCCAAAAAAAACTCATGGTAACTCCTTTAATCAACTGAACATGCGTTTGAAAGAATCTTATAGTGATATTTTAGACAAATGTTCAGTCAGCTGCCATTGAGAGGAAAGAAGAATAGTATGACAAGACGGGGAATTTAATTAGATTGCACCCAATTCCTATGCATCAATTATGGCAGATTACTGAATTCATTAACATCTTGATCATGAGCTATTGAAATTGTAATGCTAACGCAAGAACCTGGAACTCTATTGGTGTGGCAGTCTTCCGTGTCTTGGACATGTCATCACACTGCAGGAAAGGATTGTTTTAGTAGACATCAGATAATACTTTACGACTATTTTAATGTCAATGGTTCTTTCTATAAAACCAAAACAACATGTAGCATAAGAGGGAAAAAACAAAGGAAGCCCTCTCAAACCAAACCTGAATGTAGGGGAAATATATGTCCTTCAGGTGGCATTGAAGTTTAGCGAGGTCACCCTTGTAGTCTGAACGGAAAATCTCAACCTGCAGACAATTTTCAAATTAGAATGACCAACTAAACTTGCACGGCTAAGAAAATATTTCACATTTAAACCAGAGCCCATGTAAATATAGAAGAAAGAAAAATAAGGGCGATCTTGCAAGAATGCACCTTCATGCCAATTTATGACTCATTGATAGATAATAATATATTGATAAAGACTAGTATGATGAAACTGTAGCATATGATAAAATATTCAGAAATCAAAACATTCAAAGGCACCAAACGATTTCACGAAGTTTACGGAGT
The DNA here is from genome assembly GCA_025563575.1 of Acacia pycnantha. NCBI lineage: Eukaryota > Viridiplantae > Streptophyta > Magnoliopsida > Fabales > Fabaceae > Acacia > Acacia pycnantha. The sequence goes on along the minus strand of JAMWYP010000420.1, from coordinate 75,614 downwards.
GCATCATCTCAGAAGACATATTACCCCCAATTCTTAGAAGAAAATTAACGAACCATGACAAGAGCAAAAATGAAGGATTTGCAAAATCAAGATCAAAGTCCATGGATAATGAAATGCTCGGGATAAAAACATTGGCGAGCAAAATACAGATATTGTTTATCCTAATTATCACAATGTTTAAAAGGAAAGAGTCGCATGTCATTGATGCAGATGTTGATTGTGAACTTAAATAAATAGCTTGGCGGGAAATAACGACAAACAAATTTACAAAACTGTTTTCAACTAAATCTGATAAAAGTTATCTGACTCTGATGCCAATACTCATATTTAACATAGGAAAACCAAGTAAATGGTCAGTTCGTGGCACTACTTCTAAGATGCATAGGCACAGCACAAAAAGTGACAATATGACAAAATTTGAAAGTTCAAAACGCAATTCAAAGTGCCGCAAACGTGAAATGGTCGTGCGTACAATGAGACAACTCACTTTCTAAAATATTTTTCGCAGCCAAGAACAAAAGAAAAGAGGATAGGATATTGTCACTACCAATTTTAGTCACTACCACTTTTTTACCGTTAGATCAAAATCTCAATAAGAAAAATAAATGATAAAGGTAGATGAGATTCTGATCTAACGGTAAAAAGTGGTAATGAAAAATTGGTAATGACAATATCTATCCTAAAGAAAAATGCCCAGGGTTATAAAAAAAGAGAAAATGAGGAGAAGAAATAAAAGATCATGGCCACTAACTACCTTTGTGAAACTGCCATGATTTGAATCACTATTTTCTTCTTCTGAGGGATCCCTGATGCCACCATCAGTCTGAAATGACAGATAAATAAACAAAAGTAACGGAATACGGCTTGCTAACACTAGGAACAAATAAAAGTAAGCACAAAAAATATTTTACTGAAGAGGAATCATTTTTACCTTCCAACTTAGATCAGAGTTAGACGGACTTAGCAAAGCGTCTCTCTCAAGATGCAATATGTAGACTTTCTTCATTTGTTTTGTCTTGGAGGAAACCACAGCCCGCCTATAAAACAATAATAAAATGAATATAGAGGACAGAGGGGGAGATAGGAACTCAGTACAGAGTACTTGACCAAAGACATGTGAAAAATGGAAATTCGTTTTGGGGAAACAAATTACCTCCCCAAATGCATAGATGCAATAGGTCCACCGTATCCAAACATCCCAAAATAAGGCTGCACAATCACCACAAATAAATGGAGAAAGCTTCGACAATGACACGGATTAGCAAGATTAAGCTACCATTATGGCAAGAATGTAATGAATGTTGAAGCACAAATTGGAATCCGCAAAAGTTATTGAATAATCCCTATTACTAATAAATATAATGCACAGAAGTGCTAGAAGGCCTACAGCATAGGAATAGTTAGACTGTTAAGGAAAAATTAAGAATCCAGGATACAATTAAAACAGAAGTACAGAGTGTCCTGAAAATTAATGGTACCTTCAAATATGGAGGTTCCCCCCCTATAGACAGTGATTTAGATGTTCTATTAAGTGAAGCGCCTATCTTGCCCCTGATAAGATAAGAATTCAAAATAAAGTAAATGTGAGAAATATGAACGAAGCGATCATTTTAACTAGTCTTGAATGTATCAGTTTTCTTGCTCATCAAAAGGATGAGCGGGGAGAGCTTATCTCATCCTGGATTGTCCAAATGAGATTTAGACGGTCCAAATTTTATTTTTAATTTTTTTTTCAAAAAAATTATTTTGATGGATAGAAAATCTAAAATAAAAATAATCTTTTAATAAATATTTTTAAAAATGATTTTTTTAATTTAAAAATCAATTAAAAAAATCTGAACCGTCTAAATCTCTGATTTGAAATGAGGAAAGAAACTGATTTCTCTTGAATCCAAGATTCTATCTCCTCAAATATGATTTTTACTTTGGTTTGAAATTCCCAGATGATACAATCAAAATCTCAGGCACATGAGTATGTTGAATCAAAAATTAAGACTGGTTTCTAAAACTCAGTGTTCCATGAAACGAATGCACAGTTTGAACCCCCACAACTTTTTTCTCTTCTAGTTCCTAATCCTAACACCCATACACAAATCTGCGCGGCACTCGATAACGTTTTCCTTGTCGGGAAACAACAGACAAGTAACATCGCAGTGTTATGAAATTCACAAAATAAAAAATCACACACCACTTCACTAAGGAATTTTCATCACTGTCATCCATTCCGGGGCCAGTGTCAAAAATTGAAATCTTATCCCCATCGAGATCTATTCTGCAAAAAAATAAAAATGAATATGGCCATGTTAATGTGATTTTAATTATATATCAGTAACTATCAAATAAATTTTGAATTATTTTAATCCGTATGCTATAGTTTGATGTAACTTGCGCAGAACGACATGCTTAATAATACATTTCTTCAAAATAACATTTAGACAATGTAAGGTAGTGTAATTTGATACTTGAAAAATGGAAAATCATCAAACTGATAGCATACTTAATAAGTCTCCTCTCATTTTCCTGATTAGACCACACAGCTTGCAAGGAATTATCCTGATATATAAACAGCAGTGTTAGTGTCAAAATTTTCATTGCATTTGAACATAATGAGTATATTTTCTCAGCTGCGTTAAAATCTCACAATCAAGTCCGCAAGAGCTGTTTCGAAAGTGTATTCTTCAGGAAGCTCCAACAGAAGATTAGTATCTGGTGTTAAATCCCACATGTTCTGCATATTAAACAAAATCTTAATGAAGCATGTGAACAAAGGATGCTCTCAGAATCAAAACCATATTCACATTACCAATTTACCCTAAAAAAATATACAGTGACAGACAAGACTAGGAAACAGATAACTAAAGGAACATGAACAAGAAGAGTCCATATCGAAAACACACCTTAAAAGTGGAGGCAATATCACCACACTCATCCTATTTCAAAAAAAACATTAAATCATCACCAAGTAATGAAAATAATGACACCAAGCATAACATAAATTTAAGTAAAGATGGTTGCATAAAATCCTATGGCAGTCTGCAAAATGATGGGGCGCTAGTTTTTTTCTTTTTCTTAAAACAAACACTAAGAAAGAAAACATAAACGAAAACAGAGCATGAAAACTAGCGCTTGTACTCACTTGAAGTCGTAAGAAATGGCACTTGTGAGGATCATAGTTTTTGAAGCGAACTGGGTCTCTGATTCTTGCATCCTTGAGGTCCAGAAGAAATAGATTACCACCGCTCCAGTTAATATCCCATTTATTCGTTTCTAATGGAGAGCGCTTTTGAGCCACCAAATACCTAACCTTCACTAAATTGATGAAGTCTTCAAGAGACATTTCAGGACCAGGATCCCGCAAGCTCAGTTCTATGCTCGTCTTGTTCGGTGATAAGATTCTAAACCTGTAAACCTTTCCAATGACGTCGTTGTTGTCCTCATCATCGCTTATATAAACTCTCCTCTTTCTAGAGCTCTTACAATTCAATGACCCTTCCATACCGTCAAAGCCTTCAACTCTGTAAACAGCAGAACAGATTTTTTTTTTTTTTTAAAAAAAAGTTATAAGAACTAATTATTTTCCCCGAAATCGTTGAAGCGAACAAGCTGATGAACATAAAAAGTAAAATGCTCTCAAAATCCTTTCTTAATCAGTTCCCGGGATTTTCGATATCTACAGTTGCACTTAACGTAGAAAAAGCGGTTTTGCTAACATGACTACCAGGGTTCAAAAGCACAAAACTGTCGAAACCTCGAAGAATATATGCACGCACGTAAAAAGTACAGATAAGTAATGGAAACAATGTAGCTGAACAAACAAACAACCCTAGATGAGCATAAATACTCATTCATACAAAAGAAACAAGCTCTGTTTTAAAGATTAAAAAGACTGAAAACAGAGTTTCATACCGTTCAACAAGGAACACTGTTGGATACAAAGAACAAAATAGAGAACGCTATGGTTTTACAGATATAGAGAGAGAAAGATGGGAAGAGCAAGCAACGGTGAAGAAAGAGGCGAGAGAGCGAGGGGAGCATATACGGAAATGGGAGAGCAAGAGGCACAGAGGAGTGAGGAATGCTGGAATCAGAAACGCCCGCGCATATCTTGATGACCTTCGCGCAAGAAAAAGTTGAAAGGCGGGGACCACAAGGGACACTTGGACGTTTCTCCAAAACTGCAACATACTTGGACTTGTAGAAGATAGACCCGGCCCAGCTTAAACACAGAAAGAAGCCCGAAAAGAATTATAGTGAAATTAAATTTTTCAAAGTGACCTATCGGTTTCGGGCAAAGTGACCTATCGGGTGGGACTAATAGGGGACCTAGTGGTGCAGTATTTTCATGCTTTATATTGCACCAACAGTCATGACCCTGATATGTCGTCAACAAAGTCTAATTTTCCTGTTGTGGATCAATCTATTTTGATGGGTTTGGGTAGAGTCCCTACAAATGAGGAAATTAGAGAAGTTGTTTTCTCTATAGGGTGCTATAAAGCCCTAGAATTGATGGTCCCCCAAAAAAAAATTCTAAAAAAGTAACTGGAGTATGGCAGGTTCTTCTCTTTGTGATTTTGTCAAAGACATGTTTCGGGGTAGAAGGTCTTTAGATAATGCAAACAGGACTCTCTTATCCCTCATCCCAAAGAGGAGGTTCTTGAACTGGTGGCACATTTTAGACTAATCTCTTTGTGCATATGCATTATAAATATGTCACTAAAATCATTACTAATTGGATAAGAGGAGTATTAATGAATAATTTGATATCTCCTTTTCAAGTAAGTTTCATTAAAGAAAGACATATTTAAGATAATATCATTGTAGGGTAGGAGTTGCTTCATATCATGAGTAAGAATAGGAGCAAGAATAGCCTAATGACAATGAAAATTGACCTCGAGAAAGCATATGATAGGATCCGTTGGGAATTTCTGAAACAAGTCCTTATGGATCACTAGTGCAAAAAAGAGCTTTAAGACCGCCTCATTTAGACCGGATTATAGAGAATCATGTCTTAAAAGTATGACCGGTGGCACCGGTCTTAAAAGTATGACCGTGGCAATTTCATAAATATTGTGAGAAGACGCTGATCAGAGATGAGTCCGAGAATGCGATGATTTATTCCTTCGCTTAACTGAAATTATATACAAATGCTAATAAGTAAATAATCTTCTGACCTAGGCAGTTCCTATAATCTAGGGATTAGAATCATGAATATAATTACGAAATTCAAAAAATCATGATCTGCTAAATTAATTCATAAAATCTCTCTAAGAACTTAATTAAGATTATTACAATCAAGAATATAATTACGAAATTCATAAAACCATGATCTGTTAACTTAATTCCTAAAATCTCTCTAACATCTTAATTAAGATGATTACAATCAGGAATTTAATTACGAAATTCAAAAATCATGATATGCTAACTTAATTCCTAAAATCTCTCTAATAACTTAATTAAGATAATTGCACAATATAATCGTATACGCTAACTAATTAAATCTTAACTTCCAACAAATATATAGAACACTTTAAAACCGGATTATAAAATATTTGGTCTAAAAAGTATGACCGGTGGCAATTTCGTAAATATATAGAAGACTTTTAAGACCGGATTATAAAAGATCCAGTCTTAAAAGTATGACCGGTGACAATTTCGTAAATAAATAGAACAATTTTAAGACCGGTTGTTTGAAACAACCGGTCTTAAAAGTGTAAAAAAAATGACTGGTGGCAATTTCGTAAATATATAGAACACTTTTAAGACCGGCTGTTTGAAACAACCGGTCTTAAAAGTGTTCTATATATTTACGAAATTGCCACCGGTCAATTTTTTTTTTTTTACACTTTTAAGACTGGTTGTTTAAAACAACCGGTCTTAAAAGTATACCTTTAAGACCTGTTTTTTAAAACAACCGGTCTTAAAAGTGTAAAAAAACTAAATTCGCTAAACCCTGTTAAGTCCGTAAGTCTGCTTTGTCTTCTTGGTGATACAACATTTGCTTAGTTATAGATTCAACGAGTATCCCAAGAGCCTCACGGTCAAATCCTCAGCAAGAATGTCATCATCTTCCTCTAACCTACTCGCAATCTTTGTAAGTCATCCCAAGAGCGACACATTCAAATCCTTAGCAACGTTGGCGTGAGATGCTTCGAGGGTTTTGCGATGGCGTCAACTCCAATCCTCGGCAACAAATAAAGCGTACTGCTTCGAGGATTTTGGACAATGGCAGCTCCTTCCTCTTCGATCTATGGCTCCTTCCACGCCGCCTTCGCATAGATCCGGCGTGAAATCAAACTCGATCTCTTATTGTTTAAGTCTGTTTATTTCCTACCTTGACCGCTCCTGCTCAGATCTGGACTTCGATTTTGGTTGCTTGAAGCTTTGCTAGCACCAACAAGAAGATCCTGCTCAGATTTGGTTGCTTTAAGCTTGTAATTTTTTTGTAGATCTGGATTTCAAATTCGATTTTCATGGTGAATGATTTATGTTTCTTGTTATTTTTGTTTATTTTTGGACTTTGTAATCATCTTTTTTGTTTTTCTTGTTATTTTTGTTGCTTCTAATCTTCTCTTGGTTCTCCGTCGTTGATGAAGGAGGGACATTCAAAATGTTGTCAGATCTGGTGATTTGGGACCGGTTGTTTCATTTGAGTTTTTTCTTTTCTTTTTTTATTTTTATTTTGAAACACTTTTAAGACCGGATGTTTAAAATGTCCGGTCTAAAAGAATTTCTTTAAGACCGGTTTGAGTTCGGTCTTAAAAGTGAGACTTTTATACCGCTTTGGAACAAGACTCGACGCGGTCTGGTCTTACAATGCCTCTTTTGTCCGGTCTTAAATGCCTTTTTTCCACCCGTGGATGCTGGATTTGAGATGAGATTTATTGTCATGTGTATCCACTTTGTCTTATAATGTCATTTGGGATGGATCTCTGAATTCTTTTTTCCTCGAAGGGGCCTTTGTCAACGAGACCCTATTTCTCCCTACCGACTACTATTTGTACTTTGTCTGGATAAATTATCTCATCTAATCTGCAATGCATTGGATGAGGGAGAATGGAAGGCTATTTATACATCTAAACATGGTCCTAAGGTATCTCACTTGATTTTTGTGGATGACTTGCTCTTGTTTGGTGTAGCTTCAAAAGCCTAATCCATATGCATGATGAGATGCCTGGATGAATTTACAAAAGCAACCCGGGGGTTCAATAAAGCTAAATCATCCATTTTCTTCTCTTCAAGAGTTTTGACTCACACCAAGCAAAAGATTAAAGACCTAACAAATATGCAAATTTCTAATGAGATTGGAAAATATCTTGGCTTCTCTCTTATGAGAAACAAGAAGTTTAGAGATACTTTTCACTATGTTATTGAGCGAGTTCAGTCAAAACTATCGACATGGAAGGCTAATTGCTTATCAATGATTGGAAGAATCACCTTAGCCAAGTCTGTTTTAAGCATTATTCCATTATACCCAATGCGAGTGGCGAGAATACCTAGTAGTGTTTGTCAAGTGGTAGAGAGATTACAAAGGAATTTTATCGGGGACATAAAGACAATACCAAGCAATCTCATCCAATCGGTTGGAACATTATTACAAGACCTAAAGAGTTTGGCGGTCTTGGTTTTAGAAAACTTTCTTCTTTTAATAGTGTCTGTAGAGCTAAACTGACATGGAAGCTAATTCTTGGCTCTAAAGGTCTTTGGTATGATATTCTTCAGCAAAAATGCATGCTTTGTGAAGAGGATTATCTACTATTCTTTAAACTAGGAGATTCAAAAGTATGGAAGTTAATATGTTCTCAGAAAAATATTATTGATTTAGGAACTGGCAAGTAAGGAATGGACAATTAATTCATTTTTTTCAACGATAACTGACTCATCAATGTAAAAACTTATTTGATTCCCGCAAGAGACTCCTTACGAGATGAAGAAAAAACTCTTATGTGGCAGATTGGGTCAGAGGCGATGATTGGGACTGGACTCGACTAGAAACTCCAACCAAAAGCTCTCAATAAACTTGCAGCTTATATGACTCCTAAATCTGATGCAGGGTCTAATATGATGGTGTGGGGAGCTTCAAGCAGTAGTCAATTCTCAGTCAAGAGTGCATATTTCTTGATTGAAGATAATCCACAATATAATTTATGAGACATAATCTTTTCAAGGAGATTTGGAAATGGCAAGGAGCAGAAAGAATTAAAGTTTTCATGTAGATGACGTTTCTGAATCGATTACCTACAAAGGTGTGGAGAAGCACTTGGTCTAACTCTTCTCCTTTGTGTGAATTCTACGTAATGCGGATCTGGAAGATGTTCTCCATATCTTGAGAGATTGTAATTATGCTAAACATTTGTGGATGAAGTCAATTCAACCAAGGTATGTGCCTTCCTTTTTGCTGCTGGGCTGAAAGATTGGATGGCCATGAATCTGAAACGTAATTTAGGCATGAGATTAGGAACCTGCTGGAAATTGATTTTTGGTGAATCTATTTGGAAATTGTGGGGGTGGATAAACTCTAATATCTTTGAAAATAACTTTGAAAAACGCACTAATCCTGAGAGTATTATCCTTCAAGTGTGGAAAAGCTATATAATACCTCAGGATATACATCTCTATTCTCACACTTCTAATTATGCTGATCCCTATTTAATCAACGGTTGTGGCGAAACCACCGAAGGATGGTATAAGTTGAATGTTGATGGTGCAATGACTCTCAAAACTTCAAAGGATGGCTTGGGGGGTCTCAGAAACAGTAAAGGTGAATGGCTTGTTGGTCACATGAAGGAGATTGGTTTATGTGGTGCTAATACAACTGAAGAATGGGTAGTGCTTGAAGGACTGAAACTAACCTGGGACTTTGGATTGAAGCAATTAATATTAGAGTCTAATGCAAGTGACTTAATCAATAGACTCTCTGATGAGAGCTTTTCAGTCTGGAAGCCTACTATTATATCAAATTAAGCTTATGCTTTGCAAAGATTGACAGGTTAAATTGTGCTACATCTCACGGGAAAGCAACAAACTTGCTGATGCATTGGCAAAACTAGGGATTTCGATTGGGAACTTGCCCAGCACAGTTGAGGACGTGACTGGATTGTGATTTATTGGGATTAATTTCCCTTGAGTTGTATTTGTTATGTTGTATTTTTGGCTTCTTAGCCTCTTTGTTTAAAAAAAATACAAAATCGAGTGGAACTAATCGCAGGCAATGTCTTGAACATGATTGTCTTCAATAAGAAGATATTTGGGCCTAACAAGAAAACAATTAAAGTGATCCGAAGAGATATCATTAGAGTCTGTAATTAAAGAACACTTATATAAGCACTTACGTATGGTTCAAAAACAAAATTATTATCCCAGTGGTATTTATCAACTCACGACCTAATGCAATTATAAGACAAGTTTTTAATCAACTAAACCAATTTGTGTGGGCTTTTGTTAGGACTTAGGAAAATATTTGAGAGAAATACGAGATCTTAAAATTTAAAGGGAAAATTCTTTTTAGGTGATAAAAAATGTCAAAAAACCCCAAGAGAAATTTAGATATAAAAAAGTCTCAAAGAGTTGTTAATCCCATAAATGAGAATTGTTAATCTCACAGATGAAGTTGTTAATAGGCCTTTTTGACATCTGAATTTTCCTTATGACTTTTTAACATTTTCTTAATCCATTGGAACCTGAAAGGAATTTTCCCAAATTAAAAAGGGTTGGATTTTAATTTTGTGTTATAAAATTTTACATGTGTGTAAAAGCCTTACGTAACGTGATTTTAACCATCTTCTTTGATTGAAAAAATTAGGTAGTAAGTGTTTAAAATCTAAACAAAGTGATCAGGGGTATATGAGTGATAGCCATATGATAGTTAATTCGTGGTATGATTCGTCTCAGTCCAGGTCACGGACCTCTCTCACTGCTGACCTGGCACCCTGTGACCAGTCCTTTTTTGCCACCTCGTCACCCTCTTCTCTTGGTTATCGTTGCTCCTTCATGAATTCTCACAAATGGCGTCATGCTTATCCAACCCACCTCACTTTATCAAATAATATCACTCTTTTTTTTCAAACATAATATATATTTTCCATGAATTTTTTCAAAGAAATTTTTTTTTCTATCAAGAGAGTATCTATTTAATTGGGCATAACAAATGCAAGTTTTTTTTTTATTGTTGGAAAAAAGATAATGAAATTAATGTTTTATTATGTTATTTTAGGGAAAAAAGTAATCACTTTGGACGAATAGTTACAAAAAAATATTTTTAAAGGAATATTAAAATTATTTTATTTAAAAATAAAAAATAAGGTAGAATCTCTCACTTGATAGAATATAAGCGTGTTGTAAATTAATTATTGTGGAAGAAGTATTAGTAGGGGTGATATGGGAAAAATATGACAAAAATTGCTCAAAATTATTTTATATTAAAAAGTATAATTTAAGTGTAAATGACATTAATGAGTTGCAAACATTATTTACTTTATAAAATATATAGATGTATTATTAAATTATTATTGTCTTTAATTATTATTGAAAAAGTATAAATAGGGGTATTATAGGAAAAAAATTGAGAAAAGTTAAAACTTGCTCTTATAATTAGGACCAAAACCAACTCTAAAATTTATTCCTATAATTAGGACCTAGGATGGAGTAGTAACTAATATAACCCTATGTTTGCGGAGGTGAACATACCGATTATCACTACCAAATGATGTTTTCTAATCATGAGCAAGCCTCTTGGTGCCAAAGGGGCTATGCCATATATGTAACGCTACAAAAAATATCGGATTACAGATGGAAAAGGATTTTCGTAGGTAATTACCACGAATCCGTGAGTAATGTCTTTTACCATGGTTTTTTCTGCGACGGAATTACCCATGGAAATCCTGTTTTCGACGGAAATCCAATTACTGACGGATTACCCACAGAAACAGGATTTCCGTCGATAATGGAATTTCCGTCGGTAATGGGATTTCCGTGGGTAATTCGATGTATTTTTGTAGTGTAAATAGAATTATGGAAAGAGGAACAAAACAAATGCGAAAGCACTTTAACTGGTTTACGGGAAATAAGAAATGACAGTTAACTCATTAAATACGTCATAAATTGAAATCTTTTACTTTTACCCTTGTTGAAAAATGTTTTTGAAAATTTAATGAATATGAAAATTTAAAATGAACATTAATTATAGGGAAAATATTGAACCTTTTTTTCAATTTTTCCTTTATTGAAAAATGTGTTTGAAAATTTAATTAGTTGATGAAATTAGAAATGAGCATTAATTACAAAGGCAAAATTAAAAAAATAAGCTCTAATTATTTTATAAATGACTTATATTTTGAACCAAGTTATCTATCAAGGAGCACCCTACATTGTAGGATGAAGGGAGTATTAAGGATGAGGAAAGAGATTTGTATGAAAGGGGCTTGCTACCAAACAGCAGGATCATACAATTATTTCATATTTTACGACCATTAATGACCCACCAAAAGCAAAGAAACGTACGAAAATATTTTCTCTAGTCTTTATTATAATATATCAACTAATAATTATATTTAGTTCTTTTTATAAGGTACTTATTTTTTTTTCTAAAGTGCATTAATTCTTTTTTCCATGTATACCTATAATTAATAAGGGTAGTGGGTGAGAGTAATAGTTAATATAATTTAGAGTTTAATGCAATTAGTAGGGGTAATATTGGAAATTACTTAAATTGTAGGACAAATTTATTGATTTTAACTGTTTTTATTGGTTTATAATAATTATTAGTTGGTATTTTATAATAAGAATTAGAATGTAATTTACGAGTATTGTGAAGATGAAAGCACACCATTTCACTCCTTAATTTTATCTTCATTCGCTGTTCTAATTTTGGCTACCTTTAAATGCAAGCCATCAACCTCTATATCCACTTATCTGTAATATATTTAGATTTAGATGTATGGTATATGATTTATATATATCGTTTATCATGTCACTCGGCACGTAAGGTTATGTCAAGTCATCCAAAACTACGTCGTTTTGGGAGTTCATCAATTCCCTTATTCCAAAACGACGTCATTTTGGGAGTTAGGGGAATTAATGAAGGGTATTTTAGTAAAATTCATGTAATAAATACAAAAACAAAAATACCAAAGCACCTTTTCATTAATTCCCTAACTCTCAAAACGACGTCGTTTTGGAGTTAGGAATTAATGAACTAAAATGACTTAGTTTTAGGTGATTTGACATAACATTATGTCAGTGACATGACAAACGATAAACCCTTTATATATATGCGCTCTAATGATGTTCTCTCGAGTATTTCAAATGAACGTGATGCTATGATGCTATTAAGCAAGATTTTGAAGCCATGATCGCTTCCCCTTCTCTACATCCGTAGGAAGGTATTTGCGAAATATGTACTCTTTCTGATTCTTAATATGAGATATGATTATAGAGTTAATATTAATTTTAAATATAAGGCATATTTTTTATATTTATAAACGTTAATATAAGATCACTACAAATGAAATTTTATATTAAAAACTGGAGGTAATAATAATCATCACTTCCTTTTCTTTTCTTTTTCCAATAATAAGCATCACTTTCCAATTACTACCTTCGGTCTTAATTATAAGGCCTAGTTGGCTTTTTGGAGAGATTAAGGAAGATAAATAAGTTACTTAATCATTTCATATGTTGTGTATCATTAGATTATATATTAATTTATTAGTCAAACTAAATAGTTTGAAGAAAAAAATAAAAATGAAAATGCTCTAAAGTAATTTAATTAGTTTCCTTAATCTCTCCAAAAAATCAACTAGATCTTATAATTAGGATTGGAAGGAGTACTAGTATCTGTTGTTTTTGTAATATATATATGTGTGTGGGTACTAGTGTCTGCTGTTTTTGTAATATATATATTTATGTGTGTGTGTGATACAATATGATTTGGGCTTTCTTTTGGGTCTCTTCAATCCCTAAATGGTTTAACTTTTGGATTCAGTCCATTGGAAGCAAGTGATAGGCTCCCTTAACCATTATGTTCTCGTGTGAATAGAATAAATAGTATTGAGAGCTTTTCCCATTATGGGTTCAACTTAGGCTGTAAGTACATATTTGAAAGTACTTATTATAAATACGTTTATATAAGTAGAGACATATTACCCTGTCTTTGGGTTTAACCGGTAAAGGAGTTGGACTTCCTCACCTCAAGGGAGGGGGTTCGATCCCTACGTTGGTCAAGCGGCTGGGGCGATCCTGGGGCCCTAGGAAGAAGTGGAAACGTTGGTAGAGGTGGAGGCGTGTGTACTCTCTGTCCAAGATGCCTCGTGACTGGCTCCAAACGCCCGCCCTTAGATTGTGGGTGAGCCCAACCCCTTTCCTAAACTTTTGTTATCAAAAAAAAAAAAAGTAGAGACATATTTATTTGTACATGAAAAAATGTTTTTAAAAACTCTAATCATTATTTTAAATATACAACTTAACATATTTACTATTTTTCATGTCATTTCAATTTGTACACGTTAGCCTTAGAATAAATCAATAAAATAAAACATGATCTATCATTTATGACTAATGCTTTTTGTTTAAGTTTTTATATTTTTTTATTAAATGTTTAACATTGATTTATAGAGTAATAGACATCCACATCAATTATCATCACAGTTCACTTTGACAGCTAGCTAAATCATCACATACGGATCCAGCTATTCTCATTAAAGGCACGAGCAAATTTTCTTGAAATAGGCATTGCACGTACTGCTTTGGTTCCACCATAAAAGTTAATACAGACAAAACAATTATATTCACATTTAAGTTTATATTCACAATTTAATAAAAAAAAAGTTTATATTCGCAATTATATTCACAAAACAAAATTTTCAAAAAACTCATAGCTTTTTGATGTGGGTCCTACCACTTCTACTACCATCAATCTAAACACAAATCATATTTACAACAATATAACCTGACTTTTTTCCTTCCTAACTTTTAAAAAAATCAAATAGAAAATAAATCACCACTTCCACTGCTAACCCAAACAGGCCAGTATTGATCGTGCTGGAGGTGAGCATGGTGCCCAGATGCCCTACGACGCTCGCCCAAACCCGCAAAAAATTGCCCAAATTAGCCCTAAAAAAGTGGCCCGAAAAATATTTGGGCAGGGCATCGGGCGGGGTCTTGCTCGCCCATTTGATCCTCGCCCTGAAAATTAAATATATTTAAATAAATATTATTCTATATATGTTATTTTATTTAAAAATATTATACTATTATATCTAAATATATTATATTATACTTGAGCTTATTTCCAAAGCTTTGAAATTCTATGAAGTGTGAACTCTTCATGGAGCGAGCAATGCGTCACTACTTGGGCGGGGAAGCCCGCCCGCCTTGCTCGCTTGCCCAAATCCGAAAATGGTTAGGCCTTTTATCGGACAGGGCAATACATCGTGCTACAAAATACAACTCATTCATTCATCTGCCGGACATCGGGCAGAGTCATGCCCTGCCCATGCCCACCCGATGGGAGTCTATTTGTTCCCACAATTTTATGATTTTAAAAAAATATATATATATTCTATGCATTCGTTTCAAGTAACGAATCCTTTTACATGGGTAGAAAACCTTTCTCAATTCCCTATTGGGGCAATTTAATAAAAACCCATTCGTATGCCGAATTTTTATTTTTTGTATTGATATAGTGATTCATCAATTTGATCTTTTATATAAATTTCAAATTTTAACAACAATCGATGGAAAAGAGACCAGTAATTAATTTTAATGGAGTGAATCCATGTCAAGGAAATTTAAAGTAGATATATTAAAGTATCAAACCTACATATTTAAAGCAGCTTCTATTACCATGTGCATTATATATAGGGTCAAGGTGCAAAAATGTATACGTGTTTTTTTCGGAGGAGCGTCAGGTGGCAAATACTTTTTCAGCGCAAAAGTAGACACGTGGTTACAAAAGTGGAGCAAAATTAACGTTTGACCGTTAGTTGACTTTTTCCGAACTAAAAATGATGACGTGGACGATGACATGGATGTTAATGTTTTATAAATTACGATTCAGCCCCAGATGCATTTCAAAAAAATTTCAATTTAGTCCCTCTATAAACTTTTAAAATTTTCATTTAAGTCCCTTCTTCTTCCTCCCCGGGCATAGGAACCTCCCTAAAATTTTCATGTTTCAGATCAAATGCAATAATCAGATCGGGCGAATCAAGCTCAAGCTTCCGAGTGACGACCCAGTGAAGAGCCCCACTGCAGATCAATCCATTGCAAGAACCTAAGACCTTGAGGGGGTTACAGTTCAGGGAGACGAAGGGGGGCGGGTTTCAAGGAGACGAAGGGGGGGCGTTTGAATCCAAAGAAGATGATCCGAAAGCTACGAGGAGACAGGTTTTGGAGTGACGTGGGCCCCAATATAAAAGAAAGAAAGAAAGGGAATTAAAAAGTAAGAATGGAAGAGAGAGAAGGAGCAATAGGTGGCAGCATTTTAATGGAGAAGTCGTAAGTCGGGATAAAACTTCTCTCACATACATACCTTATAAGGTGAAGTATATTCCAAAAGTTGAGTTGATAACAAATGTGTATCCACTTCTTGAAATTATCCGTTTTAATTATATGCAACCAACATAAATTTCTTTTGAGAAAAAGGTTGGCAAGAGTATTTTATTTAAATCATGTCTAAATTTTATCCTTGTTTTATATATCCCCTACCGTATTGCTTTGCAGGGAACTTATGTGTTTGAATTAACTTTTGGAGAATAACTTCTGAACAAAAAGTGAAAAAAGTGATTTCAGAAAATAGATTTTGAGCCTATTTGGATGTAACTTTTGGAGAATGATTTTCACGATTTACATGGTAAAAATGACTTTTAGATAATAACTTTTAGGATTTATGAGGTTAAAATGATTGCTGGTCCGAAATCTTGTTCTACATCAAAACCGAAGTTTTGGCAAAAGTTTGTCAACCACTTCCAGGCATCAAAACCTAGGTTTTGTCATAATCTTACCAAACACTTCTATTTTTTCCAGAAGCTATTCTACATCAAAACCTAAGTTTTGTGAAAAGCTATTTTTTCACTTTTTCTCTCTCCTCTATCATCATTACTATTTTTTCAAGATCGTCCAAGATCCTTAAGATATTTTTAATACCTTTCTATACCATGAAATATTTTTTCCGAAATTAGTATTACCCCGAAATATTTTTCAATATCCTATTTTTTCAAGATCATGAAGTATTTTTCAAGATCTTTTTAGTACCGTTAGTACCATGATTTTTTCTCAAGATCCTAAAATAAATTTTTAAGACTATGATAAGTATTTTTCCAAGATCACCAAGATTAAGTATCTTTTTAGACCCGTCGCAAGATCTTTAAATATTTTTTCAAGATCAATTGTTACCCCGAAATATTTTTTTAATATCCTAAAATAATTTGTTAAGATCATGAAATATTTCATGGTTTTAATATCTTTTTAGGCACTTTGAAGAATGACTTCTTAAAAAGTAGAAGAAAAAAAGCAACTTCTAGAAAAACCATGTTCTTCCATCCCAAACTATGATTTTCAGTCAAAACCATGGTTCTTCAAAATTGACAGTGTTTGAGTAACTTAACTCTGACCATGATTTTGAATTTTAAAAGCTATTTTAGATTTTCTATTGGTGTTTGGCTACTTAACTTTTAAAACCATGATTTGGATCAAAACCATGGTTCTAAAAGTGATCCAAACACACAAATAGTTATCTAGTTATAAGTCAACTACTATATGTCCTTATTCTGACATCTGTATGATAAATATATTTATGTGAGTTGAAATAAAACTTCATACACATATAACTTTGACGTTATAAATTAAAATTAAAAAACTACTTTTAAAAATTATAACCACCACCATTTCAAACAAACAACCTCTATAGCATGATGTTTTTGGCGGATGGACCCATCGACTAGTTATTAATTAATGAATTAAAACAAATGCTACACAAAATGCTAAAAATGGATTGAAGGTGAAAGTGCCATGCCCGTGAGAATCTCGTGAAATTCAACTTTAGCTATTGAGATCGTGATCCGAGCCAACGGGTGCCAAATCCCAAAAACTCACTCCTGATTAATTCTTTCTGTGGTTAATTTTCAGGCTAACAGGTAGAATTAGGATGGATTCACAAATTTTTATATACAATCTCTTTATCAGATGACCCAGGAAACAAAATATATATATATAATTCATCAATGGTGTGAATTGGGTAACCATAATCGCAACTTTTTACTGTTTAGTAATCTTCAAGTCAAAACTTAACACTGAAACAAACGCCCTAGAATTCCCGGACACTTCCAAATTGCTTCATTCCCAAACTAAGTCTTATTCACAAGGTCAAGGTCACTGTCAGTTTGTCACTGTCACCTATTCATATTCATCATCGCCACTCAACTTACCTAAGGAAGCTTTTTTTTTTTGGATTGGGGACCAAACAGTCTCAGACAGGGTCGAATCTTGATACACTGGCACAAGACCAGACACTAACACAAGGAAACATTATTTTACATCATCTTGTGAACATTATAAAGAGGTACTCGTAATATATATATAATACATGACATTTCTCAGGGCAAATAAATATTGTTTGAGGTTATTGAACAAAACTGTAGTGTGGGGGGTGATATTTTAGTTTTGTTATAAAAATAATACTACCTCTGATCATAATTATAAGACCTAGTTGACTCTTTTTGGAGAGATTAAAGAAGCTAAATAAGTTACTTAATCATTTCACTTGTTATATATCCTTAGATTATATTTTAGTTTATTAATCAAATTATTTAGTTTGAAGAAAAATAAAAATAGAAATACTCTAAAGTAATTTAATTAGCCTAATTAATCTTTTCAAAAAATTAACTAAGTCTTATAATTAGGACTGGAAGAATATATTCAAGAAAAACTAAATATCCCCTTATCCAATGTTTCATGAAATTATCGAAGATAATTAGACTATAAGGGACATGAACTTGCGCAAAATCCAAAATAAGTTACCCCGGCTTATAATTTACAAACCATGCGGTTTTGACAAGTTTCATGTAAATATGCATTCTTTATTATTTTTTATGGATATAGATTTAATTTTATATGTACTATATGCGCGTTTACGTGTGATATTATGTATTCCATTCTGTAATTAATATATGATATATTAACTTAATCTTTGTCCTAAATATAATGCATATTTTTATATTTGTCAATTTTTTCCTAATTTACTCACACGACGCTCCCTCAACAACATTTGAGTCCGTCTCGGGTTAGTGGTGGGAGAATTGACTTATTTTCTATATGACTTTTGTAGAAGTAAGATAGGAAAAAGGTGTTGTAAATGTGATTTGTATTAAGATTTCATATTTGGCTTTTGCATAAATGACTTTTTGCCAAATAAAAGAGTGTTTGGATTATTATTTCAAAAGTTAGTTGAGATGAAAAATAACCGAAAAGGCACGAATCATATTGAATACTAGGGATGTCCAAAAACCCGTAGTCCAGTGGTCCGGTTTGACCCGATCCGGTCTTTAGAAAAAAAAATGGTCTGGGACCATATGAGGCGGACCGAACGAATCGGTTTGCTCGGGTCGACCAGACTTCGGTCCAGTGGTCTAAGACCCCTGGACTGGTCCGTCCCGCCCGATATTATATATATATATATATATATATATATATATATATATATATATATATATATATATATATATATATAAAATATCACAACTTAACCTAACCTTTTGTCCTTCTTAATTGTCTTCTTTATGATTCTTCATCACTGATTAGTGAGTCTTCTTCTTCGGCCAAAAAATATCCGGAGTCTTTTTCCCTTTTCGCCTTCTTCTTCTTCCCTTCTTCTTCTGGTCCGGCCAATAGAACGATGTTATTTTGTATTTTTGTTCAATGTTGTTGGAGATTCTTATATGTGTAATTGTGTATGATTGGATTTAAGATGTTTGCATGTTTAATTATTGGTCCAAAGAAGTGAGAAAAAAACTAAAAAAATGAAATAGGTCTGGATCGCTCGACTACCCAGCAGCCCACCGGACTAGTCCGGTCCAGCCTCGAGCTCGGCCGGTGCTGATCGGACTGCACCTCAGGTTGGCTTGTCCAACCCGAGGTCCCTCCCGAACTGCACTCTGGATTGACCCCCAACCCTGGTTCAGCCTCGGGTCTATGGACATCCCTATTGAATACTATATATATATATATATATATATATATATATATATATATATATATATATATATATATATATATATATATATATATATATATATATATATATATTAGTTGTATATATTGTGATAATTGAAGATAAAAATTAAATTTAAATTTGATAAAAAAAGTTAAATTATTATTAAAAAACTCAATGTCGGAGGTACCATGCACAACTATCACCACTTCTTCTCTCCACCATCATCGGTGTCATCTTCACCAAGGAGGGTTGTTAAGGATATGAGAAGCAGAGAGAGAACGGCTTTCATCTTCCTCCTCTTTTCATCAGCTACATAGAGAGAACGCCCCTAACGCTCAACATCTCATCTTCTGTGACACCACCAACGCTCACTCAACGCCAAACACTGAGCCTTCGGCTTTTTTCCACCGATCTTTCCATTGAGCTTTTTCGCCGCCAACGCTCTTCCAACCGTGTTCCCCAAACAGGCTGATAGGAGAGGAAATGATAAAATTAAGAGAGATGAATTGGGTATTTTAGAATATAAATATTATATTAATTACCTTAATTAACATTTTAAATTTAATCAAATTAAATATATTAAGAATGGGAGGCAGCATTGATTAACTATGGGCTATCACGTAGCATAAAATTAACGGCAACCGTGGGTGGTGCACCATGGAAGGTGACGTGTACGAATTCTACAGGTTGCAGCCTCCAACTGTCAGGGCTTTGTTCGTTGTGTATCTAATCCCCCGTGACAGAGATAAATCCAAACGGCGTTTGCGCGGGCTTTACAGTTACTAATCTCAAACACCCCTTTTTCATCTTCTCCCTCTTCTCTTTCTTCCTCCTCACTTCTCCCTCTAAAATTCTGCGTCGCAAGTTGATTTCTCTCCTCCTCCTCTGAAGATTATTTGAAATGCACACATATGAAGAATCTGGCAAATGCTCGAGTCAATACTTGAAAGCTCCAGCCTCGTGATCCAAAACACCAGTTTCCGCATTCCTGGTTTATTTCATACTTCGTTTCTCTCTCTCGTTCTTCGCGAGATTCTCAGTGTTTCTGAATTTCAGTGCGTGTATGTTTTTTATTTGGTTATATTAGTTGAAATGTGTGGTTTTATTAGAGTTTTTCCGGGTTATTGTTGAGACTGTGAATTGATATTGGTGTTTTGACTTGGTTGAATTGGGATGTTGACGGCAATTAGAAGCAGATCTTTCCGTCTGAGATGGGGAAGAAGGGTGGAGGTGGTTGGTTCTCGTCGATGAAGAAAGTTTTCAAGTCTTCTTCTAAGGAGTCGCCGGTGCCGGAGAGGAAGGTGATCGATTCCCCTGTTCTTGTCTTGTTTCCGATTCTTTTTCTTTTAGTTTTTCAAATCGAAGTTCCAAAATTGCAATCTCTTGAGTTATAATATATATATACACACATAACTCAAGGAATGAGAGAAATTTCTAGAGCTAAAAATAACGACAAAACTTGAAAACAGTCATATTGTATATATAGATACAACAATGAGGTCATAGGAATTAGAGAAATTTCTAGAGCTCAAAATAACGGCAAAACTTGAAGGATCAAGGGCTGCGTTATTGTTATTTTCTTTGATCCAGACAAGGGCTCTTTTTATCTTAACTTATCATATGATAACTCTGCTCCGATTAACACTTAAATGTCTCGTGCTGCTACAATTTTCACTTATCATTTTGGGTAGATTGTGTTGTAGAAGATCTGGTTCAAGAATGAGTCAAGATTTAAATTATGAAAGTTGAATGCGGCACGTTGATCAATTATTCAATTATAGAATACTTTCATGTATTTTTATAATTTTAAGTTAATTTATTATTATATGTTTATTCAATATATATAAGGAATTGGAGGGTTTCTTCACTGAGTTTTGTACGTTTGCTGAACAAGTCATTATCACACTTCCTCTCCTTACCAACTTGCAGCAAAAGGAAAATTGCATATCTGGAGCATACGGTAAAGTTAATATGTATCATAAAAATCCTACCTTACACATTGAAGAATTGCTGTTGTCCTCCTTCACAAGCAGGGCAAGTGAACAACATCCTGAATGCTTTTATTTTTAGCCAAAACAAAATCCTGGATGCTGTTTTTGTCTTTTTAAGCATTGCCAAATAAATGACGACCTTCCAGGTCCTTCTTAAGGATGTTTAAGACCATATGAATTATGAACCCAATATGGTTTCATTATTATGTAGACATGGTCCCCTGTTCTGTCATGTGAATATTTTTACCAAATAAATGTGCTCGTCCATGTCACATATTTATCATCCCACCTAACCAAACCCACCATCTTCTCTTTTATCTTGACCAACGTCACGTGCTCTCTATGTTAGATCCCCATCGTCATTGAACTCATTTGTGAGTTTTTTTTGCAAGAAATAACATATTAAACAGTTTATTAGCTATATTTTCTCCTTGAGTTTCCAAAATGATTGCTAATTAAGTGGTGGGGCTGGGATGTGTGCTTGATTTGTAGCAGGAAGATGAAGTGAAACGACAACATGAAGTTCCCGAGGTTGTGTTGTTTGAGAATTTTCCTGCTGAGAGTTCTCATGATGATATTACCAATGAGGAGAGTACAACGTCCACGCCTGTGACTGAAGATAGACGACATGCCGTTGCTGTTGCTGCGGCAACTGCTGCAGCTGCTGAGGCAGCAGTCGCAGCCGCTCAAGCAGCGGCGAGAGTTGTTAAGATGGCGGGTTATGGTCGCCAATCCGAGGAAGATAGAGCAGCAACAATCATTCAATCATACTACAGAGGCTACCTAGTAAGACCTCCTTGTTTTCCTCCTACAAACTCTGATAATAACTGCTTTCTTTAACTGGGGCGCACTTCATTAACTGTTCAGCTCATGATCCTACTGTATATCGTGCCTTATTTTGTACGAATAACGGTGCAATTAATCAGTTCAGTTTGGGCTATAAATATGCCACCCACTCGCAGAGCTCTGCATTTAATCATTTTATTTTCTGTAATGATGCATTGATATTGATACTTATACCTGCAATATCACATTGTTACCTTGCTTTTACATACATGTGATAAATTAGTAAACTGATAATTAGTGATTACAATTCAATTTGAAGTGTTGCTTTCAATTAAGTTTTTACACTGTTGAAGAACACGGTACAGAAGTTTCACTACCTTACTTGCCTATTTCCTATTCACGCAAACTCAGTGTCAATGACTAAAGTTAATAAAGTGTATTCCATATCTTGCAATCTCCTTAACTGATATTGACAATTGAATCGAATCATTTTGCAATCATATTAAATTTCATTCACTATATAAGATATAAATTAATAACTGGCATTATAATTTATACATGGCATGCGGATGTTAAACTGTGTAGGCTCGACGTGCGCGGCGAGCTTTAAAGGGATTGGTGAGACTGCAAGCGCTTGTGAGAGGTCACAATGTGAGGAAGCAAGCGCAAATGACAATGCGTTGTATGCAAGCGTTGGTGCGAGTGCAAGCCAGAGTTAGAGCTCGCAGGATTCAGCTGACTCATGACAAGCTTTATAAGAACATGATGGAACATGATTTAGTGCCCATGAGTCCCTTGTACGAGGATGTTTGGGGCAATAGGCGTCACAGTTTCCAGAGAATCAATGAAAGTGACTTGTGGAAGCATGAAGATGCAATGAAGAGGGAGAGAGCTCTCGCTTACGCTTTTAACCATCAGGTTTGTTGTTTCTCCTTCTGGCCTTGCTTTGTCTGAACAATTTTTAATCCTAAAAATTATTTAGGGCATGAATTAATTAACCTTTATAATCTACGAACTTGGCAATGGCATTGATAGAAACACTTTTCTTGATTTCACTGAAGTGTAGAACGATTGTATGTGTATGTCTACCTAACACAGCAGAAACTAAATCAGAATTGATGGAAAATAAAGAAATCACTGTAAATAATTAAGAAACCACTGGCGAGAATTAATTACACAGTACTTGGCAACGATAAATATAATCGCTGGGGCGTTTATGAATTCAGCTAGCCCTTTGATTGTGGTCGTGGACACGTTGTTGCTGTATTTGTGATGTTATTCGTATCAATAACGTAAAATCGAAACCACTTTGTGGACGTGATTTTCACCATTTTTGTTTGCAGCAACAGAACCAGTCACCACATGCAGGCCTGAATCTTGGTGAAGAAACGGAAACATATTCCAATGAGCTTGAGCAGGCCAAGCGGGGTTGGAACTGGCTAGAGCGTTGGATGTCCTCTCAACAACATCAAGCCAGGCACTTGGAGCCATCGGAGAACTCTTATTACATGACCCACGCTGCCACAACCACCACCACCTCCGCTGATGACGTGTCTGAAAAGACGGTGCAAATGGACAGTATTGCCCCTCCAAGCTCAAGCAACACCATCATGGGCCAAGGCCTTCTTCTGGAATCAAGCCCAATTCCCAACAGTCGGCCCAATGACCTGCAGGCCCAGCATAACCCAAGTGTACCTAGCTATATGGCCCCAACCCAATCTGCGAAGGCTAAGGTAAAGGATCAAGGCCCAGTCAAGCCACGTGGCTCTCCTGTGCCACAGTGGAATTCTTCAACAAGGAAGCGCTACGTTGTCGGGCCGGGCTATGATTCCTCCAGCTCAGGTGGAGGAGGGGCAGGTTACCTGTTTATGAGGAGCCCAGGCCCGAAAATTAGTGGGGCCCGCCTACAGTCTAGAAGGATGGCAGGAGGAAGCTCAGAATATGTTGGTAGTGAGGATTGGACACTGCCTCTAGAGCCCATGCTTGGGCATGATATGATTAATTTCCTCTGATCATTATCTTCATAATATATTAGGATAGGATGGGTGGTGAATGTATTGTATTTGTATTTATGGACATTTAATAATGTTCTTTCATGCTGTGAACAAATCATAAATCAAACATTTAAAAAGACATCTCATATTTTCTTTTTAAAGATTTTGGGTGAAATAAGTTTCTGAGTTTTGATTTTTGTGTTTGCTTGTTTTGCATTTCGTTTTTAATGGTTCAATATTGTAGGATAAACTTTTTTCAGTAAGATGTGTTAACCTCCATTAAAATACTATCTGCACATGCGTACCTTTTATAAGTGTTTATTGAGCTTCCTTGTTGTAATTGTGGTGAGTCCCAAACACCCAACTCACCTAAACTTTCCTTTGACAAAAAAAGATTAGCAAAATTAAAATAAATATGTTTAGAATTATTATATTACAAAAATTAATTGTAATGATATAATAGGATTAAAAATATATCAATTTGAAAGTTAAAAAATATGCTCAACAAATTTACATAAGGTGATCTAACAATTCATTATCATTTATCAAGTGGCATTCACCTCTACTCAATCCGAGATTGCTACTTACCATCCCTGCCTTATTTATAAGTCTATTTTGACAAAAAAATTTGGTCCTATTTACAAGTATAGTTTCATGTAATAAATGAAATTATGACAATTTTACCCATATTAATTGTACTAATGAAGATAGAGAGAGAAGAAACAGTTGAAAATACTCAATCATAAATGAGGGTAAAGTTGAAAATTTACCCACGTAATCATTGTGTCAACTACCCTCCTTGGTACTCCCTCTAGTCCTTATTATAAGGCACCAACTAATTTTTCTTACAAACCAATAAAAGTAGTTAAAGTCAATAAAGTGTTCCAAGAATCTAAGTAATTTCCAATATTATCCCTACTAATTCCACTAAACTCTAATATTATATTAATTATTACTCTCACCAACTACTTTTATTAATTAGGGATAGACATGAAAAAATAATCAATGCTTATTGGGAACAAGCAAGTGCCTTATAAAAATGACCAAATAAACTGCAATAGTTG
The DNA here is from genome assembly GCA_025563575.1 of Acacia pycnantha. NCBI lineage: Eukaryota > Viridiplantae > Streptophyta > Magnoliopsida > Fabales > Fabaceae > Acacia > Acacia pycnantha. Next base: position 50,575 of record JAMWYP010000420.1, on the reverse strand, counting down.
GTCTTTATAATAAGGACCAGAGGGAGTATGTGAGATTTGGTCAAAATAAACTTATAAATAAGACTAGAGTGGTATATTGATAATCCACTCCCTATGCTTCCCCAATGATTGAAAGAGAGAAGAGTGTGCCAGAAGTGAAAAATGGAAGGCGGAAATTAACAAACAAGTAATTAATGGATCACAGTTCAAGAGGCAAATTTACGTGGAGGCTATAAACAGTAAAAGAAAATAGCAAAATGCTATTGGGTGGGAAGTAAAGACCATACTTGAAATTATTCTTAGCAAGAACGATTTTTAGATTGTGAAGAAATCATTCTTGACATGAACGATTTCTTCTTTCTTCACCCTTCCTGTCACATCGTCTTGAAATTTGCTATTTATTATTTTTTTAAAAAAATGTGTTCACCTCCCCCCTCTCTCTCACTGTTTTCCTTTTGTCCCTCACTCTCTCTTATTTAAAAAGGATGAGTTAATAAGGTAAGGTAATCCGTATTTAAAAAAAAAAGGCAACACATTTATTTTTAGGAAAATTATAATAAAGGATTTAAAAATAATATTTATTAAAATAAAAATACTAAATTACTCCTATATTATCTCTCATCCACTTCCTCCCCCATCCTTACCATTTCGAAAAGTTTGTAGGGGCAGAGTTCTCAGCTGTGAGTAATCAACTATCAAAGAAAATCATAAAGCATTATTCAAAGTGGATCCAAATGGCAAAGACGGGAGTGTAAGGGCCAAGATCAGGACATTAAAAATATAGAACTCTCCCACACTTCTTACCGACATCGTAGCTATCTTGACTTATTGGCGAAGCGCTGTTTGCCCCAAAAATACCAATTTGTTTTGGAAATAAAATTAATTACGTGCCACATGACTTTAAACGGTACTTTCTTTTCCTATTTTCCCTCTTATAATTGTTATTCTCTCTCACACCCACACATGCTAATAAAATTGGGGAATTTGGTATTTTACTGACTTTCTTTAGTTTATTCTTTATTCGTGAAAAAGAATACATAGTAATATGTTCATTTTTAAAAAATATTAAAATCTTCTATTCACTCCTTAACTATGATTTTTAATTAACTTTTAATTTAATGAGTTTTAAATCTTTTATTCATTGCCACGAACATCTATTACTTTTACCATATTTATTTATTATTATCCTTCCTCTACATCCTTTTATTATAATAATTTCTTCATTTTCTCTTTTATTTTATTTATCCTCGTAAATATGGGTATTTTAATAATAAAAAAAGTTACAACCTTAACATATTTATTGTTTTTAATTGACGTTTTAAACTGTTAACTGTTTATTATAAAAGGAACAGCCCTCCAATAATTTTTATAAGAGCATGATAAGAAATTAGTTAAAATTAAGATTAATGAAACACAATAAATATGTCATAAATGAACATTCTTTTTTAAGTATGCCCTTATTTATATGTTATTAAGTATTCCCTCCTATTCCTAATTATAAAACAACATTTGACGTAGAACACGGATGTCCGGCCGCGGGTATGGGGTGGTGGTTTGATATTGGATCTGTGGTCTCCGTGCGGGTGCCAAGGTGATGGCACACGGATGGAGAGTGGATCATTGAACACAACCTGGCCTTGGCCGTAGGGGTGGGGTGTGTGCTCGGTGTGGCGGTATGTAAATAGCTAGGGTTTAGAACGTGTGTACCTTGGATGACTACCTCGGTATTTATAAGTATACACAGGTGGGGGTGATCTAGGCTGGGTATTCGGATAGAATTGTAACCGCCTAGCTTTGGATTCTCTCTAACGCCCTCCGATCTGCATCTATCTTTCCGGGGTGGTTTAGATCCTCCGGATTAGCGGCGTATCGGGGTGCGTCACCGTAGTTGGGCCTTATCGTTTATGGGCCTCGGCGAGTCCGTAACAGTTGCCCCCGGCCGTAGTTCAAACTCTTGGGCTGCAGGGGTATATGATATGCCGCGAGTCCACGATGCGTTGCGCATTTGCTTACGTCCACACCGGCCTCGGTTTGGTCAATCTAAATTCTCCCTTTAGGAGGTTTGGGAACATCGACGTACGTCGGCGTGGTATTGTCTCGTCGGACTATGGCGTGGTATGAACCAACGATCTAAAATCCGAGGCGGCGGTATGCACGGGTATGACTCTTGGGAAGTGTTTCCACGGCTTTGAAATGATCACATTTGACATCGGCGCCGTGGATTGGGGGAACGTTTCATTCGTCACGCCCGCCGCCCCGGGTTTCGTGCGCATTTAATGATTACGGGCACGTCGTGCGTCGGCCTCGCTATCGGGTTTGAAAAGACGCCCTGTCCTGTCGATTGAATTTCTTTGAGCTTCCCTTCTTTTATAGTCGTTTGGCCTTTCCTATTTCACCATTTCATTTCTCCACAGCCGAAGTTCCCTTCTGCCATTTCCTTTCGCTTCTCCGAAAATCGTCCTATTTACACCAAACTCCAAACAAGGCAAGTTATTGTTCTGCATTTACGCACCACCATCCTGCATTCGCGTAGGAACAACTTCTACCTGGTTTTCTTCGCCTTCGACCATCGCACGGGTAATTTATTTTTCTACGGCACGTGGTTTTTCTTCTTCGCTTGTACGCCCATTTTCAATTTCTTGTGCTTTCCTGTCTTCTGAGTCTTGGTTTTCCTGGGTTAGTTGGATGAGCGTTTTTTAGAGTAGTATCGTTAACCCCATAAGTTTCGCTTGGGATTCTCGGTAGTCAATGCCCCCTTAGTTCTAGCCTTGTTCCCTTTCTAATTACCATTTGTGGTAGCTGTATAGGTCGAGCCTTTGATGGGTAGACGGAAACGTTCTTCGTCTTCAAAACAACCCATAGATCCGTCGATGATGTGGCCTTACGCGATCGCTACCCATTGAGTTGTTATTGGATTATGGGAACGCACCCGACGAGGAAGAAAAATTAGCCCAAGTTCTCAGGGTAGCTGCGGGAGTGGGAGTGGCGGAAGAGCCCGGCCGCTTTGTCCTTAATCGTAGGAGTTTCCCTCGGTCGGGCTTGCCTCCGGTGATACTCCGAGGCCGAGGCCGTCTCGGCCGTGCCTATCAATTTCTTTAATGAGGGTCCCCCATCCGGGTCGGGATCGCTCCTGGAAGGGTACAATGGTCCGTGTTGGGACGTGTCGCCGAGGCTTCTACGCTTATTTACGGTGGAGAAGATCGCTTGGCCGACACCATTTTAGGGTCTTGCCAGCACGGGGCTTCATCTAGGTCTGCCGTAGGTGTCTGGGGTCCCTCACCATCAGGGGTTGCTTTCCCAGTCTTTTTTCAACCTAACGTTAGTGAACCAGGTATTGCTCCCAGTTCTGACCATAGCCTTTCTCTTTTTTCTTTGTTTGGTTATAGGTAAATGGAGTCGTCGTCTCCTCTCCGTGCTTCTACGTCGGATGCGGATTCCAACGGTCCCCTCTTGACCTTAGGAATAGATATCCTGGGTGACACACGAAGTTCGAGCACCCGCTCTCTCTGTCGGAGGCCGATGTGGCCCGTCTAAAGGTGCCATCCCTTCCGGTGTGAGCTGCACCCTCTGAAGGCAACGAGCTGTTTGTGCTACTCGGAAGCCGGGTACACCAACTTCTTCTTTTTCTACGGGAATACCTTACCCGTCTCGGTGTTCGCTTTCCGTTCACCGATTTCCAAATGTCTGCGCTCAATCATCTCCGTGTCGCCCCATCTCAACTTCATCCTAACGGGTGGGGATACCTAGTGGCATTTGAACATCTCGCGATCGTTTACCCTCCCCTTACTTGCAGATAGCCTCTTTTTTTATTTCTTTGACCCCCTTACTCCCCAGTCTGGTCGGGAGCCGCCCGAGTTGAAGGGCTTGACTTCCCTTCGTAGCGAATCGACGGAAAAATCTTTTCCCCTTCTCAGATTCCTTTAAACACTTCAAGAACTCCTATTTCAAAGTCGCCGCCCGGTTTGGAGAACAACCTTGGTTTCTCTCGGCCGGAGGGCCAGGGTGGGTTGGCGGTTTCCTTTGTATTGGTCGCGAGACACCACGATGTCGGCTCTTCCTCCTATCGGTTTTCCGCCAAGGATCTTACGGCGAAAGAGCAGCGGCGGCGGCTAAGATAGCCTCATACGTGGCCCGAACGGGGTGCGGAGTGCGGCCGTCTATGTTAGGGAATTCGATACGGCCTTTACGTTTATCGTGCTAGGTCTTTGTATTTCCTTTGCTTTTTTATTTCTCTTATGTATTTACTTACGCTTCTTTGTTTGTGCGGAACAACGTATGGAGGGCGACTCGGACTACAGGCGTATTTGAGGCCGGAGCCGGAGCGCCGCCATCCGTGGTGCCTCTGCGAAGACGTCTCGGAAGCGAGCTCCTGCCGCCCGTCGAAGGTTGGTGGAAACGCCCCGATCTTTGCCGCGGCGGCAGCGAGCTAAGGTCGGTGATAAAACTCCACCTCGTCCCGCCCAACTGTCGGGACACCCTCCCCCTAGGCGACAAGGGTAAAGGATTGTCCTCTTCGACGCGCCTTCATCCGCTTTGGCCGTTCCGTGGTGTCGGTGAGCTTCCTCGAAGCTGGCACGGGAGAAAGGCATACACGAGCAAATGGCCGCCGCCTTCCTCCCTCCTCAGGCGTATCGAACTCTCTTCCCCTTGCTCCGGTAGAAGAGACTGAGGTTCGCCGCGTGATGCTTCAGCTCTGCAAGGCTGTCGGGGTATCCCAAGCCTACCTTCATCTTAAGGGGGAATATGTCAAATCGGTAGGGGATGTCCAACGTCGACCACCGACGACCACGGCTCAAGAGAAAGCTAGGAGGCTCGCCGAGGAAGGCGACAGTCGGAGGAGGCGAAAGAACAAGCCTTAGATGCTTCGCGTCGGGCCGAGGAAGAACTGCGGCACACCAAGTCCGAGCTGGAAAAGGCCGCTCGAGGTGGACGGCTTGAAGTCGGCTCATCGCGAGGTTGAATCGACCAAGAACTTGACACGGCAACACGCCGTCCTTGCCCGGGAGCTTGAAGACACCCGAGGTGACTGGATGGGATGAGCTGCTTATGAAAAGGCCGTGGCTGCGGTGAAGAAAGCCGCTGAACAGTGCTTCAGGGCGGCTCAGCCCAACTCCGGTTCTGAACCCGGGGTTCGGTGAGCGTCGAGGGTTATGGCTGTCGCTCCTTCATCGGGGATGGCGTCCTTGTTCCGCCGCCTTCTTACGCGCGGTGGAACTGTTTCGGCGGTGGAAGCCGGCCACTCGGAACAAGACGGTGGGGTGAATGCTTCGGGGTCGGCGGACGTCGGCGAGTCGCTGAAGACGAGGCTGCCCTCCAAGCTAAACTTGTTATTTTATTTTATTTTATTTCACGGCGTTGGATGCCGATCTGGTGTACTTACAGACTTTTAACTTCGATGAATGCAATGAATGCGAATTCACCTAAGTATTTTATCACGTACTTTTTAACTTCCACGCAAACACTGCACGTAGTTAAGTTTTAGACCAGGCCTAGGTCCTTTAATAATCAGAGTCCGCTTAGTACTCTTCTGGTGTAGTGGACCGAGTGCATTAGTAGGGGTGTCCTTACGCTTTGCGTATACCTCGCTACGAGGTCCGGGAGTTGCTTATCCGTATCTAACCAAAATAAGCGCGGATAATCACATGCTTGGTCGATGTCGTCAAGACGACGTTGATTTAAGCATTTGGACTGATCGAGGGTCGGTATGGCTATCGGCCTTCTTATCTCGGTGTCAATTTTGATGCATCAAATATAAACCACGGTGCAAGCAGCCGCCTTGTGTGGTGTTAATTGGAGGGCGATGACAGCGGCCTCATTGATTGACGTACACGGGCCGTGGGACCCGGTGTCAGTCTACTTAACGAAATTTGCCAAGCATTCTTAACATGAAGATTCGGTTAATAAACCATTTATTGATTCAAGAAGTAAAAAGCTCTAAAGAGCTAAAAATCTAATCTTGCACGAAAGAAATGGTGAAACCGGAAATGGCGAAATCAAAACAAGCGGGAAAATGAAAGTGACACTAACAAGCATCCAACAAAGAGATCCTCCTACGGCCAGGGGTTAGCGTAGTAAACCCTCGGCTTGTCGGCGTTCCATGTCCTTTTAACGGGCTTTCTTGCCAAGGTTTCGAAACGTAGGCTCCTTTGTCCGGCTTTTCCTTGACTCGGTAGGGCCCTCCCAATTTGCCGCCGGTTTCCGTCCTTGGCATTCTTGTTGCCCACATCGGCCCTTCGTAGGACCAGGTCACCCCGGTCAAAAGCCACAGGTCGACCTCCTGTTGTATTTAGCCGCCATCAGCTGTTTGGTAGCGATATCCCGACAATGTGCCGTGGTCCTAACCTCGTCCACGAGCTCTAGCTCGGTTGCCAGAGCGGAATTCGATCCTTCTCCCTCTTCCAGGACTCTGAGCCTCCTCCAGGATGGCTGCCCAATCTCGGCGGAATCATAGCCTCGCACCCATAGGTCATGCGGAAAGGGGTTTCTTGAGTTCGGATTGTGCAATTGTTCGAATTCCCATAAGACGTTATACATTGTTCGACCCAACCGGCGTCCGCTTCCTTCATTTTCCTCTTGAGGCCGTCCGGGATTACTTTGTTGGCCGCCTCGGCTTGTCCGTTTGGCGAGGATGTTCAACCGACGAGAAGTGGTGTGTGATTAGGAGTCGGCCGTCATATCCCTAAAATTTTTGTCAGTGAACTGCGTTCCGTTGTGCATCACGATCTCGGCGGGATTCCGAATCGGGAAAAAATGCTTCGTTGGACAAATCTTCGAACCACGGCCGAAGTAATGGTTGCCAAAGGCTCGGCCTCGATCCATTTGGTGAAGTAATCAACCGCTACAATGAGCCATCGCAATTGCCCGGCGCGGCTTAAATGGCCCCAGGAGGTCCATTCCCCATTTGTAAAAGGGCCAAGGAGCCGAAATGTACTCCATATCGGATGGCGGAGACCAGATTATTTTGACATGTTTTTGACAACTGTCGCATGCCCTTACGAACTCCTTGGCGTCTGCCTCCATGGTTGGCCAGTAGTATCCGGCCCGAAGGGCCTTCCTTGCTAATGCCTTTGCTCCCATATGTTGGCCGTTGATCCCAGCTCCCTTAGTGCTTGCTAACTTGGAGAGGATGTCGGCCCTTACGTTTTCTCCCCTTGGGATGTGGGAGACCGTCACTTCTTGGAATTCGGCTGTATCTGTTTGACTTTATTTAGATATTTCGCCATGAGGGGACCTTTTGCTTGATATGTACCGTTTACAGGCGAGACAGTGGGAGTCGGTGAAGACCGACACTCTTTGCGCCCCCAACTCCTTGGCCTGTTGTAATCCGGCCAGGAGTGCTTCGTATTCGGCCGCGACCCCTTACGGATTTTCTATGATTACTCTGCACCGCTTCCCTTGGAATTGGAAGAACCGTCGACGTATATCTTCCGGGGTTCTAGCGCGCCTACGTCCCGTCTGTGGGGTTAATTCTCGTACGAAATCGGCCAGCGCACGAGATTTGATAGCATGTCGGGCTTCGTACGTAATGTCGAACTCGAGATAATTCTATGGCCCAACCGATCATTCTGCAGGCTAAGTCAAACTTATGTAACACTTGTCGCATAGGTTGGGTGGTCCGGACCGTGATCTTATGGGCTGGAAATACGGGCGGAGTCTTCTTGCCGTGGTCGAATGGCAAAAGCTAACTTTTCCAACTTTTGATACCTTAGCTCAGAACTCTTCAATGCTTTGCTTACAAAATATATGGGCTCTGGCCGTTGTTGCCTTCTCGGACCAAAACCGAGCTTACGGCTTCCTCCCCGCCGATAAGTATAGGAAAAGGGTTTCGCACAGGCACGGCTTTGATAGAGCGGCGGAGTAGCCGGGCATTGCTTGATCTTTCTAAATGCGGCGTCGCACTCAGGGTCCGGTCGCTTTGTTGTGTTTCTTGACAACTTAAAGAAGGGCAACGCGTTTTACGCCGACTTGGGTAAAAATCTGTTAAGGAAGCCGGTAGGCTGTCAAGCTGTTGGACTTCCTTCTTGTTAGAGAGCTGCATCTCGAACCGCTCTGCACTTATCCGGATTGGCCTCAATCCCTCGATTCGTGAGTAGGAATCAGAGAATTTCCCAGTGGCACCCCAAACGCACATTTGGTAGGGTTAAGCGGATTTGATGGTCTCTTAACTTTTTGAAAGTTTGCTCTAAATCCGGATGTGTTCTTCGAGTCGTGTGATTTGACGATCATGTCGTCTATGTATACCTCGACGTTGTGGCCAATCGATCCTTAAACACTTTGTTCATCATCCTGCAGTAAGTTGCCCGGCGTTCTTTAAGCCGAACGGCATTACGTTATAGCGGTAGTTCCCTCTTTCGGTAATAAAAGCGGTGGCCTCTTGGTCATTTGGGTGCATAGCGATCTGGTTGTACCCAGTAGGCATCCATGAAAGACGGCAATTGAAAACCGGAGGAGTTATCCACGAGGCGATCAATGTTTGGCATTGCATAGGCGTCCTTTGGGCATGCTTTATTCAAGTCTTTATAATCCGTGCAAAACCGCCATTTGCCATTCGGTTTTAACACCATTACTACATTCGAAAGCCAAGTAGTGTATTGTATCTCTCTAATGAAACCGACCTCCAATAACTCGTCCATGTGTTGGTTTAAAGCTACTTGCCTATCCGGTGCCCTTTTTCTCTTCTTGGGCCACGGGGCAGGTCCCGGACAGATGGCTAGTACGTGGCGGCAAAAACCTGGATCAATTCCGGGCACTTCGGCCGCACTCAAGCGAAAACATCTCGGTTTTGTACTAACAATTCTTCCATCCTTTCCCTCAAACTCGGGCTCAACGTCACGCCTATTTTTGTTCTTTGGTCAGGGTTATTGCCGATCACGAGGTCTTCCAATTCTCCCTCGGTTCCGGCACAGGCGTTCCCTTTTCTTCTCGTGGTCTAACTCAACCATATTTATTGGGCGTCGGTTTGTTCCGTCTACTCCGCCCGTCGGCCCAGATAAGGGCTCTGTTTCCCTCTCGCCTTTGTTAATCGAATCTATATAACATTGCGCGACTCTTTTTGGTCGCCTTTGATAGTAATGACCCGGTTGTCATGGTTCACCATCTTTATTTTTGGTGCTTGGTTGAGACCGGCATGTCCCATTTATGGATGGTCGGTCTTCCCAGTATAACGTTGTAAGGAGATGGGAAGTCGGCCACAATAAATCTTACTCGTCCGGTTTTGAAGCATTCCTTCGTTCCGAGTGTGAGTCGGAGGTCTACGTACCCTTTTGGTGGTGACAATTCTCCGTTAAAGCCGACTAGGGTGGTTTTGCATGACTTCAAATCTTCTGATCGAGGTTCATCCTCACGAAAGCGTCCCATAGGATAATATCCGCCGAGCTCCGGTATCAATGAACATCCTTTTAACTCGGCGGTTAACTAAGGTTCGGTGATTACCGGACCATCACGGTGATCGGGGATCACGTCGGTCATATCCTCCTTTGTGAAGAAAAGCGGGGTCGTTTCCTTCGCCGGTCTCCTCTACCTCTTCCTTGAATCTAGGTCGGTCCCTTGCGACGGGACTTCCTTTAAGTATTTTCTTCGTTGACTCGTTGTATCCCCACCTCCCAGAAGGCCCCAGCGATTACATTACGGTCGAACTCGGCCTCGGGAACTCGTTTTCCTTGGACTCCGGTTTACGCCGCTTGTTATCCTTTCTTCTTTCATCGGCCAGGGCTCCTTCGTCGGTCATCGGGTTTTCGTTTTCTGCTTTCGCCCTGTGTTCGAATTACATATTGACGCAGCTTTCCTTCCTGACGAATTTCTCGACGGCGTCCCGTAGCTCATAACATTGATCCGTAGAATGTCCCGGACTCGTGGAAGGAACGAAACGGGATTGATCTGTGTTTGCTCGTTGCCTAACAGTAGGGGTCTATCGATCATCTGCATCTCAGTAGATGCCACTTCCCTCCACAACTGGGACCTTGAAACATTTAACGGGGTGTAGTTGCTGTATTTTCCCTTTTGTTCGATCTCGGGCCGAGAAGACTTATTATCGAGAACCTCGCCTCGACGGTCACGCTTTGCGGTTTCGGGTTGGTTCTTATCCCTTGGCGGAGTGTTCTGTCCAGAATCTTTCCGCACCGCATTCGCTTGGCGCATTTGTTCTATCTCCAAGTACTTCTTTGACCGAGTCATGAAGTCGCTAATGCTCTTGGCGGCGTTTTAAAGAACGATTACGCCGGTCGAGTTATCTTGTCTAGGCGGCGGCGAAGGTGGGCATGCACTTTTTCATTCGGCCCCGAACACCAAGGCGGCATGGTTAAAGCGATCCAAATAACTTTGGAGTAATTCGCCGGGCATTGCTTGATTTTAGACAAGATGTCTTGGGACTTTGGTTGCTTCTGCTGGTTGCGAACTGCAACTCGAAAGCCTTTGCCAAGTCATCAAAATTGGCTATCGACCCGGAGGCGGGGTTTGTAGCCATTTTAAGGTGGTCCCTTTAGGGTTGTGGCGAAAACCCTACTTATGATGGGTTCTCCAACACCTCTACACATCATGATCGTGCGGAAATCGTCCAAATGAGTCGTTGGGTCTGTGAGCCGTCGTACTTGCTGAATCGGTGAGGTTCGGCTTCCACAGGAAACGTGCCACGAGGATCTCAGATGAAAAGGGGCTGCCGGCCTTGCCTTCGGCGTATCTTCCTTGCCGAGAATCATGTGGGGGAGGCGGGACGACCCTTCGATCCGGGACGACTTCCCCCTTCTTGATTCTTTGGTGGAAGAGGCCGCCCTTCTTGTATTGTCTACTGTCCTCTGCCGACGGGAACTATGACCTTCCTGGTCGGGTTCCCATGTTTTGTCCTCCTGATCATAGCTGTGTGTTTCGGGTTCCCTTCTCAGGTTCCGCTCGTCCATGCGTTGAAATTGAAGAGTATACCGTTTGTCCATATTCTCGATGCGTTTCATCATGGCGAGCTGTCAGTTATGGAGTGTAAGGAAGTCGGATTTTGGACGGGGTTTCTGATTTACACACAGGTTGGATTTACGTGGCTCACGGCAATGTCCCGGCTGGCAGATGAACCCGTCTCGGATTCGTTTTCTTTTTCAGGTTGATCGTGATTCGGGACACGAGGTTCCTCAAAGCGTTCTTCCGGCTGTGATAGCCGGTCTTCGTTTTCTGCTCATTACTGCCGAGAGGGTTGGTCGGCTTGCTCGGTGTCTTTGCGGTTCTTAGGGGTGGTTGTGTTTGCTCTCCGGTTGTTCGAACCATCTCCATTGCTTCTGGCTAGTACTTCGCGTATTAACCCTCATTGGTCACGGGAATTGAAGTTTATCAGATCCCCACGGTCGGCGCCACTGTTCTGGTGTAGAACACAGATGTCCAGCCGCGGGTATGGGCTGGTGGTTTGATATTGGATCTGTGGTCTCCGTCCGGGTGCCAAGGTGATGGCACACATCTCCCCAAAATCGATTAAATATGTCCTATAATTAGGACAGGAGGGAGTAGTAGAGAAGAATATGATAATAATAAAAGAAAATACTCCCTCCTGTTAAGTGTCAACAATAGAAGGCACTTATAGAAAAATGCGTAATACAATATAAGTTATTTGAGGAGTAATTAATACTTATTTATCAATTTTTTTTCAATTAATGCTTATATGTTATTTTTAATGTTATTTTTTATTTAAACGCTAATTTAATATAAATAAATTTGAAAAATTTGTTTTAGGATATATTTATTTTTTAATTGTAATAAATTAGTTAAAGTGTATCATAATATAGAAAAAAACATGAGAGATGACGCGGTATTGAAAAAAAATGAGGGGGCGAGAATAGAGATAAGGAGAGGTTAATTACGATCACAAATGCACGGACAACCGCCTGGCATCTTATAAAGAGTCGTATGAAAATTTTTCTGTGCAGCTCAACTGTGTATTCTCCTCTAATTTCGCGCCTTTTTGAGATCTGACGCATCCTCTATATACGCTCTGCTTCTTCTTGTCACACACTCAGCATTTTTATAGATTCTTCTTCGCTTTTTCAACCGCCATTCACGATCCTTTTCGTATGCCATAGGACTCGTCTATCTCTCTGATTTTGTCTCTCTCCCCACCGCCCCGCATGGAGTCTCTTGAGCTAGCTCAGGTACTTCTGTGTGCGAATTCCACTGTAATCAAAGGCAATCTTAGAGCCACAAGGCAGTTCGTATTCAATTCTCCGTCGAAAAGAACGTGTAGAAATGGCTCCTTGCGTCTTAGAAGCTCTCTAGCCGGTGGAAAGATCGGAGAAGGGCCTTCCTCTTTTGAAGACGATGTTCGAGAACGTAAGAGCGAAAGGGCTCTAATATTAACCAAAGAGACTGATGCTTCTGGCTTACCAATCGGCTTTCATTTGATTCCTCATTCTGGTATTTGGACTCGTTGTTTATAGTCGACTCTTTGCCATTCCCCTTAATTTGTTTAGTTTTGCATGTCACTTTTTTTTTTTAATTAAAAAAAGAAATGCGAATACTCAGCTTTTTAAAATACTTTATATTTTGTATTCTCTTCTCTTGTCAATTTATTCACTACACCATCCTTATACCCTTAAATTCAAATTTATCAATGATTTCGGAGCATGTCTTCTCTGGCAAAGGGTGCCTGTAGTTACCGTCAATGACGGCTTACTAAGAACAATCTAATAATATATTAGGATTGGATTTAACCATAGCGAAGCCGATTAGATACGGCATAACTGAGGCATTTAATTTGGTATCAGGATTAGTTTGCAATTTCTGAAACTCTGATAATCCATATTTCATATAGTGATACTAAGGTATGACTATAGCGAAGCCGATTACTTGCTTTTGGATTGTCCATTTCCAAATTATGTGACTTAAAAGTACTCGTTCCTTTTCCTCGGTGCTGTCTATCACATCTTATTGCCAGAAAAAAAAGAGCTCTGTGAAACCAAAAAATATATTGTCAAATCTGTAATGATTTTCAAACTATGGTTATAGTGGAGACAAATAATCCTCAATCCACGAAGTTTAAGAGGATGTAGCAATTACATGCTAAGATGTGAATACGGTGATGTGACTCCTGAGAATCATGTTCTGGCACAATTGTAGAAGAGGAAACTACTGATAGAAAAGAACAATCTGAAAGGATGCAAATTGAAGAATCTGAAGACGCAGAAGGAGAAGAAAAAGCTCAACCTAGAGTTACACATAATATTGTTTTTGTTACTTCTGAAGCTTCACCATATTCAAAAACTGGGGGGCTAGGTGATGTTTGTGGTTCTTTGCCTATAGCACTAGCAGCTCGTGGACATCGGGTAATGGTTGTTTCACCCAGGTACCAACGTGGTCCTTCTGAGGATTCTATTTATTCTGGTACAGTTGAACTGGATATCCGTTCCAAGATACATTGCTTCGGAGGGGTTCATGAAGTTGGCTTTTTTCATGAGTATAGAAAAGGTGTTGATTGGGTAAGAGCTTAAGTTGTTCTCAGTTATGTTATTTAAAATTAAAATTACCTACTTCCTCTCATTGTAGCTTCTACTTTTTGTCTGTGACAATGATTTACTATTTCATGTTTTCTCATTTTTTTAGGTATTTGTTGATCACCCCTCATACCGTAGGCCTGGAAATCCATATGGGGACAATTATGGGGCTTTTGGTGACAACCAGGTATAATATTGTGACCAAGTTTTGAAATTAGATTTGTAATTTTATCCGTGTTTAATGAATAATGATGGATGTCTCTCACATTTGGTTTCACAGTATCGGTTCACTTTACTTTGCCATACAGCATGTGAAGCCCCTCTAGTGCTTCCATTGGGAGGATTCACATATGGAGACAAATGCCTATTCCTTGTTAACGACTGGCATGCCAGCCTAGTCCCTGTGTATGTATGCTAACTTCGTCCATGATTATCTTTTATCTTGACTTTTTCAGATTTAACATCATCTCCTAGAGAAGAATTACAGTTTATATGAGTATGTAAATTTTGAATTTTTTTTCTGTGCAAATAGTTTCTCTCAAACAAATAAAATTCTTATTATCAGTGTACAAGCATCCATCGTCATAGCTGACGCAACTTGCATTAGAAAATATAGGGATACATACTTTCTTGCTTCATGCTTAGCTTGCCGTTTTAAACTGAGTTTAACAGAATTCTGGACTTAAAGATTGTATCATTTGAAATATTTCTTTTGCCAATTACTCCTTGAAGTCCTAAAATTACTATTTATTATGAATATTTTCTTTTTCATTGATATGCCACAATTACGGCATTGGGGTTTTCAGAATTTGAGTTCCTTATAGAACTATTTGTAATTATCTATGCTGACATTGTTGAGGATGAGAATCAGTACTTAAATTGTGTGCAGACTTTTGGCTGCAAAATATCGCCCACATGGAGTATACAAAGATTCTCGCTGTATATTGGTGATCCATAACATTGCACATCAGGTAACTCAACTTAAAGTCAGTCCATTTTTTCTTCTTGAAATGATAGTATGCTTTGTTGTCTCTACTTTCTTATGTTGAACTTCTGAGCTTCAACAATAGAAACTTGGGTGAAGGATTTCTGCAACAAATTTGACCTTTGATTTGTATTTGATACTTGTTTCCTTGTGCATTGTTAATCCACCTTTTATTGATGATGGTCAAGTTTCTATGATTCTAGAGACTAGAAATCTAATGCTGAAAGGCTATAATAGCGATGCATACATTGGGGGAAAACAAAACCTGTAGTTATCACCTGAACTTGAATATTCATAAATTCATAAATTTTTTGGGTAACTGATGCCACCTTGTTGGCCATGATCACATCCAAGTTCATGTGGTTTGATGGGATTTGCATGTATACTAAACAAACTTGATTGTGTCCTGAAATTGTTATACCATACCCCCCTAATAAAGTGTATAGTTGCTGTTCTGAAAAAATGTAATTTGTTGGCTAATAGCCTACACAGTCAGCTACAATTCATTCTTAGATGGGTAGTGTTTTATTTTTCTAAATCATGAAACAAGCTAATGAAGCTTTGTCGTATATAAGGGAGTGGAACCTTTAATCACATATGGTAACTTGGGACTACCTCCAGAATGGCGGGGAGCACTGGAATGGGTCTTTCCTAATTGGGCAAGGGCTCATGCTCTTGACAAGGGTGAAACTGTCAATTTTTTGAAAGGTGCAATTGTGACAGCTGACCGGATACTAACAGTAAGCAAGGTAACAATATTGCATCTCATATATTTTGCTTCCAGTTGCTTGGTAAGTTTGAATGTTGATACTCATAATGAAATCGACTTCTTTTCTAGATGTCAAATAACTAATTAGAATAGCATTGATTTATTGCAATAGACTATGAAAATGAGTGAAATGATGTACTTTGTGCAAAATGTGCTTCCCTTTTATAGGGCTATTCCTGGGAGATAACAACGAGTGAAGGTGGATATGGTCTACATGAACTATTAAGCAGTCGAAAAGTGTTCTCTACGGTACCCATTTTACTTTTTCTCATATGAAGGATGCATTTTTAACTATGTAGTATGACGTGTTATTTATCGTTTAAAAGATGTCAAACTTATGAATATATAGTTTATGCTTCTGGAAGAACTTCCATTCATGAGCAACCTAAACCAGAGTGACTTCTTCGCAAGAATAGAATTCTTGATCAAATTTTCTATGCCTAAGATCAATCCAAACATGTAGAAGCAGAAAAGAAGTCATCTTAATTTTTACTGAATGATATACTTCAAATATAAACTTATACAGATTAATTATGACCAGGGATCACCAATGGAATTGATGTTGCTGAATGGGACCCATCGTCAGATGAACATATTGCTTGCCACTATTCTGCTGATGACTTTTCTGGGAAGGTTGATTTAGTCTCTCTCTATCATCCCTTTCATTTAGGAACTTGACTCATCTTCCCTCATTATCTGTCATGTACAGGTCCAATGCAAAATTTCTTTGCAGAAGGAATTGGGCCTTCCTGTTCGGCCTGATTGTCCATTGGTAAGATTTGGTACCTTCTTGGTAAAATTCTTGTTCATGCGTTATATTATTAATTTCAGCTGAGCCTTGTAGATTGGATTCATTGGAAGACTGGACTACCAGAAAGGTATTGACCAGATTCGGTTGGCAATTCCAGAGCTCATGGAAGATGATGTTCAATTTGTAAGTTATTTTTAAGTTAGCTATATCAACTCATCTGCTGTGCCAAATATTCTAATCCATGAGCATGAATAATAATAAAAAGGCAGCTTTTGTATACGAATAATTTCATTTTTGTGTATATAATATGATAAATACCCCTAGAATTTTAACGAATAGGTGTATATAAATCTCTGAGGAATAAGTTCTGATCTTGTCCTTTTGCCTCCTTATTAGGTTGTCAATATCTATTTATATTTGCTTTTTTTAATACGATTAACCACTGCTGGTATTTTCAGATTATGCTTGGTTCAGGAAACCCTGATTATGAAGACTGGATGAGAGCAACAGAGTCAACTTATAGGGACAAATTCCGGGGCTGGGTTGGATTCAATATTCCAGTTTCTCATATAATAACTGCAGGGTGATCCAAAATTTTCCAATTCTTTAATTGAAAAATTGCTGGGTTATTTATTTTTGTTGCTTTGTTCTACCTCAACTATGATTCTTACTGTATTAATGGTATGAACAGCTGTGACATACTACTGATGCCATCTGCATTTGAGCCCTGTGGGCTAAATCAGTTGTACGCAATGAGATATGGAACAATACCAGTGGTTCATGAAACTGGAGGGCTAAGAGTAAGTGAAGAAAATGATAGCAAATGGATGTTTACCATATAATTTATATGCCTTCACTCCTTTCTCTTTGTTGTTGTACAGGATACTGTTCACAATTTTAATCCATATGCTGAAGGAGGCAAGGGTGATGGTACAGGGTATGTTGTTCATAAGCTCGGATGTTTTTTCCACTGATCTTCTCCAAAGATTTGATTGTTTTATTTTAGTAAACTTGACAACTCATTGATCTCCAGGCTGTGGGTGGTAAATAAGCATAAAAATGGGTTAATGTCTAACGGATTTTAATACGTTTATGACAACTATGGCTCATCATGTTTAAATTGTCACTGCGGATCAAGGCTGTTACCTTTTCATCTATCATAAACATACGTCTAAATCGTAAAGTAGGTAGTTATGAAGGTGGCTTGAATTGTTGCAAGTTCTATCTATGTTCGTATCAGAGATAAGCTAGGATTTCTTGGTGGCATGCATTATTTGTCCATGAAGAAATTGAACAACAAATTAGATCTTAATATTAAGGACGGGAGGAAATACAAAGAATGGAGATAGGTCAGATATAGAAATATTTTGTAAATTTCAACCTATGTTCGTAATGTAATGCTATGATGCCTGGGAATTTTACATAATGTTGTTTCTGACATTGTTATGAACTATACGAACAGGTGGACATTTTCTCCTCTAACAAAAGCTAGCATGCTAGCGGTAAGCTTATTATTGTCTTTGTCCATGCCTTTCATTTCTATGCAATTACAGATTCCTTCTTGATCTTTCCATCATTCAATTCCTTGATTTGGAGCGTTCGGTGTCGATGGTTCTTTTTGTTTTAAAATTTTAACAGGCACTGAGATGCGCCATGGTAACATATAGAGAACACAAATCTTCTTGGGTCGGTTTGATGAGAAGAGGAATGACAAGAGACTTCACATGGGACAGTGCCGCTGCTAAGTATGAACAAGTCTTCGACTGGGCTTTCATTGATCCACCTTATGTTTCCTGATGAGCACTAAAACACAGAAACTATGAGGACTGATCCATGCCACATTGACTTTCATGTTCATAAGAAGAACTTATTTGGAGGCTTGCACATATCCTTACCTATACTGCCTAGTATTTGGGTTAATGCGTTAGATACTCCTGGACCTCATTTTTGGTTTTACTTTACACTGGGCACTTATTTATTTTATCTGCAACTGTGTCATGCGGTTTCCTATTGTTACTAAGCTGAGGGAAAGGAAGAATCACAGTGATTGTTGTCGATTTTGTACTTTGAAGATTTCTAAAAATAGTTTACTGAGTCATGAGTCGCTCAAGAAAATATATGGCCGTGGTCAGAATTATGAGCAATAATTTATACAGCAAAGCGTCCTCGCTTCAAGTCACAGTAAGGACTAAGGAGCCTTATCCAACAACCAAAATGGAATAAAAAAAATGAATGAATAAAGTTTTTTTAATTGAAGAAGTCATATTCAATCAAGTGACGAAAAAATGATATCAGTATCAGTATACACTAACATTGAAAAGAAGTTTTATTATTTTAAATTATAATTTCTTTAACTTTGCGCAACAACTAACAAAATACTGATATTTAGTTATTTTAATAATAAATAATGAAGACCATGTTAGATGCTTAATTGCTTACCTCTGGTCACTTAACTATTAAATAACGCGAATTATTTTTTGGTTACGCATGGCCAGGTGTATTTTAATATTTTAATGGAAGAGTATTTTTAAATGTTATAACTTCACTGATCAATTGAATATTGAATAATATAAATTTTTAATTATGAATTATCTTTTTTTGGGGAACAAATTATTTTATAATTAACTAACCTTTATCATTATTAGTTTTTTTATTCTTACATACAAGATTCTCATAGAATATATTCAAGGCATATTTTGGTTTTTGCCTCGGTTATAACTCAATTCATACACTTTAACTCAGTGTAACTCAGTCTCTATAATTTTAACTTGGTCCCTCAATTGATGGATGACAACTCAATCCATATAGTTTTACCTCTTTTATAATTGAGCCATTATGTTTTAGAATAAAGGTTAGGAATTGAATTATAAAATGATTAAAACTATGGGAATTTGGTTGCAGTAGGTTAAAGTTGAGGGACCGAGTTAAAATTATAAGGACTGAAATCAGATCAAAAGATTAATTTTTCTATATTCAATTAGTCTTTTTAATACAAAATGATATTGAATAAGAAATGTTTTACATGTTAAACACTCTGTAAGAGATCCTACTAAAAAAAACTAAAACAAAGATCAAAGCATATGCAAGAAATAGTGTTTACCATATATTCCCTTTATCTTTATCCTTATGATAAGATACTAACTAACAATTCTTAGAAACCAATAAAATTAAATTAAAATCAATAAAGTTGTCATACAATTTAAGTAAATTCTAATACTACCCTATTAATTTCACTAAACTCTAATATTATATTAGTTATTACTTTCATCAACCACCCTTATTAATTAGGGGTATACATAAAAAAAGTTAATACGCCTTGAAAATAAGCAATTACTACCTCCATCACAATTATAAGGCCAGTTGACTTTCTTTTGGATAGATTAAGGAAGCTAAATAAGGTACTTAATCATTTCATATATTGTATATCCTTAGATTATATATTAGTTTATTAGTTAAACTAATTAGTTTGAAGAAAAAAATAAAAATAAAAATACTCTAAAGTAATTTAATTAGCTTCCTTAATTTCTCTAAAAAAAATTAACTAGGTCTTATAATTAGGACTGAGGGAGTAAGGGAGTATAAGAATACAATTAAAAGTTGACCAGAGGGAGTATTCAATTAGTCGGACAGATCGTAAAATAATTTCTCCACCATTTCAGCCAAATTTTGATTTTAAAAATATCGCTAAGGTCTAATAATTTCCGGTTACCTGGCATGAAAGCATCCAGGGCATTGAAATAACTACCTCGTAACAAATTAACAAACGATTTTGTCTTCCCGGCAAGAACCTCTCCAATTCATTGTTAGATGCTACCATGTTTAATTTACTGCCAAAACCTGCAAACGATTTTACATTTGTATATTTATGATGGGAAATAAATTTTCGTAATTTAGGTTCTGAAAGCGATAGTCTCGCGTGCACGCAGCCAACAGTGCTCCGATCTCTTTCCTATTTCTTCTTCAGACGGCTCTTCAAACCAAGATTTTCATCTCTCTTACCGTCTCTTTCCATGTAAACCCTAAAAGTTCTGTTATAAATAATGGTACCCAGTTTCTGAGGCTGAAGAATCAATTATGAGGGGTCAGAGATTATAAGGATTCCTCTTGATCGATTCTTGTTCCACCAGGTGCTGGCAATTTCGTGCGAAGCTTCGAATTGCTTCTGCTAGCTTCCTCTAAAAATTCCTTGTATTCTAGCTTCTGAATATTTCTGTTTTTGATCTGAATCTTTCAAATGATTTCGAATCCCAACTTCATCTATTATGCCTGCATTGCTAGAGGAAACACAGTCCTCGCTCGATATGGTTCCAAGGAATCCAAGATCGAGGAGTTAGCTACAGAATGCCTTGCCAAAACTCCTCTCCACCATTCCATGTTCTCTCACACTGTGAAGAAAAGGACCTACACGTTCGTGATTCATGACCCCTTTGTCTATTTTGCGATATTCGATGAACAGCTCGTGAAGTCGGAGGGTTTCTGGTTCTTGAATCGTTTCAAAAGCGTGCTTGATGAGGTATTGAAAGGCAGGCCGATCGTGGATTCGGAAGATTTTACACCACTTTGTTTCCAATCACAATTTGACCCCTTCTTTCGTGAAACATTGGCTCTGGATTCTGATTTGGACTCTCTAGATCCACATCGGGGCGAAGATTTGGACAGCCGAAACCCTAGCATGGATTCAGTCCAAGGGAAGAGATCGGCGATGGCACCCTTGCTTGCGATGCCTGGGTTGAAGAAGAAGAAAGAGTTAATATAGAAGCCAATGAAATGGATGTGAAAAATGCTGCAACGGAGGACAAAGTGGATTTGTGTGATTGCTTCGATGGCCTTCCAAGAGATTTTCAATTTCCTGTACCCAATAAGGGTGTGATCAACGATCGTCAAAAGGCAAAGCAAATATGGAAAAAGCATGTGTGGGTGGTTCTGATAATGGATGTATTTGTATGTGCAGTTTTGTTTGTGATATGGTTATGGGTTTGCAGAGGATTTAAGTGCATGGATAGATGAATCAAAGAAGATTGAAATAGCCCCTTTTTTGTCCCTTGTTTGGGGATTCTCCACTTCTTATTTCCTTCGAAGTTCCTTTTGAAGGCCATGAACTACAGAGCCACACTGTGTAAATGGGAAAACGGGTATGTATGTATTTTGTAATTGGGGGTTTGGGTGTGCTTCAGCTCGTTTTTGATTTCCTCTGGAAATTTCCCAACTGAAAGAAAATAATTTATGAATGAATACATGAAGTTGGAGCAACTCCTCTTGTTCTTTCTGGTTTCATACTCTTGTTTGTTTTGTCGAATGATTGAAGAAAAATTCTAAGAAATTGCCTGCAACTGTAATTAGCATTTAGATAGACAAAATTCATCTGATGATTTGATTTTCAAAGTTCTCATATGAATGTCAACGAGTGCTCTTCCTTCTTCTAGAAGATAACCAGTAGATAAAATCGTTGGTGCTTCTTGGCTTGAAGCATCTGAGAATCTACATATTGTGAATATGCATTTTCTGAGGAGGGAACCGATATTGTACATGAAAGCACCAAAGCTTCACAGAAACGATTTTCCCTGTAAAATCTTGATTTTTTTTCTTCTTACTTTACTGTTATGTCTATTATTTTTGGAATAATTGAACAAGCAGGAGCTGACTGCCTAATGATCATTTGAAGCATCTCCTGCTAGATGATGGCGACCCAAGAAAGAAGTTGCTATGCATAACCAGATTGGGAACACGACAATAATTGACAATTAGATTGTCGCACTAAATACTGATTGTTGAAAGGCATGTGTGTGTTATTAACTTGTAATGTAACCCTGAAAATTGGGAGTAAGTGAAGTGTCGTGGAAGGAAAGGACGTCATGAAATGAAAATGAAGGAGAAGATTTGAAGCAGTGGGGGATAAGAACGAAGAAGAGAGTGGTCGGTGAGGTGGGGCCCACACAACGGAACGCACATGTTGAAACTTGCGCTCAGTCTCAGATCTCACTTGGCGTCCCAATCATTCACCGAACACAGCTCACTCATCTCCCTCCTCTCCGACTTTCTTGCTTTAAATTAAAAAATCTCCTCCTTTTTGGAGTAAAGATAAATATATAAATATCGGATGTTATTGCTTATATTAGATTTATGATAAAATCCCAAGAAAATACCATTTTAATTTCAAAATTTCAAATTGGTGATTTTCTAATAAAATGAGTTTTTTTTTTGTTGCCCACCCGATTCACGGGCGAAGACTAATCCGGATCCACTCTCGCATCGCACCCGACTTTGATGGGAGAGTTTCCTAACGGGAGTTTTTGCATTCATAAGGCTCGAACTCGAGACTTCTTAAGCGATCTAATAAAACGAGTTGTTAATTACTTTATTGTTCTTATTAATCTCATTACTATTGTTATCAATAGGATTTTGAAGTTCAAGTGATATTTTTTTGTCATTTTTCTTAAATTTAAATGGGTATATTTCTTTAAATACTTTTTAAAGATTTAACATTTCTACTTATTTTTTTTTTAAAAAAATGAAATTGTTCAAGTTTGATATAATGGTTAGAGAATTAAATAGTATGAAAATATCTTCACAAAAAAGAAAGGTTGATGAATTATATAATAAGAAAATGGATGGAAACTGCAACTAATAATACAGGAACCAAAAAAAAAAAAATTAAACTTGCATTATTAAAGTTGAGGGAGAACATGGTGACGAAGAGAGATATCTTGCTTTTGCCACCAAGAATGTAACATTTTCTTGTAATCACAATTGTAATGTTTTTTTTGCTCAGAATCACAATTGTAATGTCAATGCCCTTCCCATGCAACATTAGCTCAAACCGGCATCTGGCGACAATCATGTCATCATTTTTATATATTTCTAAAAGATTTTCGACGTTTATACCATCAAAAAAGAAACGTTGCTTTAAAAAAAAAAAACAGGTTAACGCACTATTCTTATTCTATTTTTTTGACTAAAAAATTTGGTCCTATTTATAAGTCATCTTTCAGATAATAAATGAGATTGTGACAATTTTGCCCATATTAATTGTACCAATGAAAATAGAGAGTTGAAAAATACTCATTCATAAATGAGGACAAAGTTTAAAATTTACCCCATAATCATTGGTACCAACTACCTCTCTTTGGTATAAATAGGACCAAAGTGGTGTAAATTTGTCTCAGAAATTTTGGCTGTGAGAAACAATGCTGCCCTGAAAATTTTTTAAGGTTTAATAATGTCACCCCAGAAGTTTCAAAACGAGAAATTTAGCTTCATATAATTCAAAAAATAATGCTGACTGTTAAAAAATAGGTTAATAACCAAATCTACCTCAATAATATACGCCTAAGAAGCAATATTACCCTAGAAGTCTTAATGTCACCCATGAAGGATCAAAAGATTGCTATGTTTTGACTGTTTTGTTTTGTTTGACCAAAACTCCCAAATGGCACTCTTGCATAGCACCCAATGATCTAACTCATCGCCACCTTAGCTCATCTGTTCCCCCTCTCTTCTTGTTTGCTTTTCATCACATCAATGTCTTCCTAGAGTTCAACAAATCCATAATCCAGAAAACTAAATTTAGACTCAAAAGTTAAAATCCAACCTAGAAAAGTCATCAGACTTCATGTCTAATCTAGAAAATGATCAAACTTGACACTTCAAGAAGATAGCCAAAAATGAAGAACCCAGAAAAATGAACAAGGGTTTAGACAATGAAAAACATTACTGCATTCTTGTGCACATCGCAAGCATGGCTCCATTGTCGACTAGTAAGCATGAAGAAGATTGAGCCAAGACCAAAAGTCTAGTGGGGAGAGGTAGAGACAATGAGATCTGAGCTGAGATAGCGAGATCTAAAGAAGACGAGAGCCTTGCTGCCTGAACAGGGAGATCGAAGATCGATGTCATGATTGAAGCTAGCGATTGGCTTTAAAGTTCAAGATTTTCTTGTGGAGGTGGGGTTAGAAATGGCCGACGGTGCCAGCATCCATGGTAAGGGATAATATGGTGAGCCCGAAGGCCAACGACATTGATCAAAGGCAACGATGGGCTCTGAAGTTCGATATTTTTGCGTGGAGGCGAGGTTAGCAAGGGTTGACGGCGCCGTCGCCGGTGTTCATGGCAAGGTAGGAGGCATCGAGTGTGAGAGGGAAGGGAGTGGATGAAGGAGTGAAAGAGGCATCGAGTGTGAGAAGCAAGGTTCCATAAGGAGGAGGTGTTTATGAAGGCAAGATGAGGGAGAGGGCGTTCATGGAGTGGTGAGGCTGTCAGCACAAATCGGCGATAGGGCTAGAGGTGTTTCTTGGTCACGATGAACACGGGAGGAAGGACAGGGAGGAAAGAAATGGCGAGGAGATGATGAGGTGGTGGGGGAGAGAGTAGAAGTAGGTGGCGATTTGAGTGGATGTGAGGGTGTGACATATCTTTTTAATAGTGAAAATTAACGTTGTTAATAAGGAGGACAACATTACTAGTTTTAATACTTTGGGGGCGATATTGAGATTCAAAAACTTTCAAGCAACATTACTCCTAAATGTATACTTTCAACACAGATTTGCTACTTAACTCTTAAAGAATTGACATTTACAATTAACTTTTTAATAGAAAACGGTAATATTGCTCCCTTTTTTTAACATTTTCAAAGTAATATTGAACTTAAAAAAACTTTCAATGTAACATTATTCCTCAGTAAAAACTTCTTAAACAAATTTACACCTTAACCCTAAAAAAATTAATGTTAAAAATGGATTATATGAATAAAATCCATTCTGGGTGGATCCTCTGATACATAAGCATTCACATCTCCACTCACTACATTGAAAATCGCCTTCTACAAGTGTCAGCTATTCCTATCCCTTTAAACCAGCCTATATCACCTCCACTTGAAGTACAATACATCCTTATAAGGAATTAATTCCATAATCCTCTCAGGTGTACCATTGTCAAAGTAAATAACGAAAGAAGGTTACATATACATGTTTCCCTCTTTACTTGCGGCACACTTCATGAGAGCTGTTTTATTTATATGTGGACCCAAGGCTTTCCTCTCGATCTGTGAAGTGAAGAGAACATAGTAGAACTTGAAGTAGCTAAACATTCGATGGAATGAAAGTGAAGTCTCTCCATTTTATTAAACATTTTCTCCCTTAAATCTCAGACCACCAGGTTCCCATATGGTAGCTAAACCCCATTTCTTGCTCACACATTATAGGATTCTAGGTCCCTGACCTAACACATCATTCCATATACTCTGCACTTTTTCATTTTTGTCACAAGAAGTTGAATAAATATTAATATTTAATGAAATCCTCTACATGCATATCAATAGATAGATACATATAGATAATGATGTTATTTACCCCCTTTCTTCATGGTAGAAATTAGTCCTCGAAGCTCTGTATGAATTGTCACCTCTAGTAAATGACAATTGATGAGAAGAAGAGCCATGACAGCCAAATCCAAACCAAGCTGCTTGCACAAAAATTATAAGGATGAAACACCAAGAAAACACAATGGGAACCTTTGCATTGTGAAGCCTATGAGTTTACATGTATTCAAATAAATATCTTAACATACTAAGCATCGGATCAGCCAACTACAAAATCTGGATTCAATACAATCAAAGATTTACCATACAACTCTCTTAACCACACGGGGTAAGCTTCTTATTGCCGGCACCTCGAGGATTATCATCCTTCCAATCATCCCAGGCTCTTGCCTTCTCTTGCGCGGCGTCATCATCTTCATCTTCTTCTTCTCCTGGCCTTGACTTCCTATCATTATGCCAAGATGAATTGGCTTCTTCCATGAGTTTGACATTTCTCTCCTGCCATTTATTCATAATCTCCATTTCTTTAAGCCCAGCTTCCTCAATGCTCATGGTTGGCATCCTTCCACAAAATATTCAACTTAGCATCTCAAAAAAAGAGCTGAGAGCAACCAGGAATATATACAGATCCATGCTTAATCCAAAACGATGTTTCATGACCAGAAATTATGATTGTTCAAACCGTTTCACTTTTATATCCTCACCAAATATTCAACCATACGAAAAAAATGGGGCTACTAATTCTCCCTCCATCAAAAGCAATGCATTTCTTAAAAGGCATTCTGTGTTTTAAAAATTCTTTAATATCTTAATTCCTAATGATATATAAAGATAATAATATGCATTTAGGGACCTAAGTGTAATATGAACCTAGGGACCTATTTGTAAACTAGATAGTTAGTGGGGTAATTAGTCAATAATGGTAAACTAGGATTAGTTAGGACTTGATGGGGCTATAGTGTTATAAATAGTCCATTCTCCCATTGTACATTCAGATCAGTTTTGCTATGTCTATGAATAAAGACTTGAGAGAGCCATAGTAGCTCTCTCCTTCATCTCTCTCCTAATCCCCTTTCTAGTGTCTTTTCTACTCCTAATCTCTATTCTAGATCATTAATAGTATCACCTAAGCTTTTTCAAGCACCAAGATACACGTTTAATCTATCTAAAAGATCATAAATCTATACCTATGAGTTGGCTGGAAAACCCTTGCTGCCATTCTTTCCCTCTCACTTGTCAAGCTTCCATTCACAAGGCTGGCAGGTCCAAATATTAGCGGTTGGTGTTTGTGATCATGCGCCTGGGACACATTTGCTCTTCCTTCTAAAACATCTTGAGCAAAAGTGGCACATGTGATTGGCATTGCTGGTTTAGCATACTTTGCACGAGCTGCAGAATCACGATGCCAAGCTTCAGCTTTTTTGGCACGTTCGTCAAGAATGTCTTGAGAGAATTCCTCATCTCCATCCTAAACCATGTCAAAATCAAAAGATACAATCAAGATCAATGGGAGTCAGCAAAACATCAGCATAGCCCATTTCTCTCTGAAAATAAACACATTCATTTATTTAAGTATGTATGCTTAAAAAGTTAGAGCAGACTCCGTGAATTGTTTCACCAAAAGAAAGCAGAAAAGTTCCATAATCAGTAGGTGCCTGCTCCATAACTTCTATATATGCTGTTGTTACAGGAGTTTCAATTAAGTGTTCTTTTCTACAACTTCCAAACAAAAAGTTTTAATCCAAAAGGCGTTCTTGAAGGCATCCTAACAAAGCTTTCATGGTGTACACTATATATCATTATCAAACATGAATACAGGTAATCTAGGTATGATTTAGAAAAAGCATGCACCAATGAAGTGTACCACCTTGGATTGTCTCTCCTTTATAGCAGAAAGCATCTCTTCTTCTTTCTTCAACATTTCCAGCAAATCTAATGCCTGAACATGGCATGAAAAACATGAGCACACCACATATAGAAGTTTCAATAAGGGAAACTGTGGCATAACTAGATAACCAACCTTACAGATTGCCAGAGATATGGTTGTCAGCCAAGCCTGCAGAAAACAAAGTTAAAGGTCCAATGAGCAGCTGTTATATACATAGCAACAAGGCTGAACCTGACCAACCAACAGCCAATTTTGGGCCTAATACTTGTTCACCGACCAACAGGCTTCAAGCAAATGAGCAATCATAGGTATACATTTTAAAGAGTATTCAACCTATTTAGAGTCCCAGCCCATTCACAGCAAAAAGCCCAAGCCCAAATGGAGCAATTTTCTCATGTGCATTAAAGGAAATGAAGTCTGAAGAAGTCAACATTGCATGAGAATAAATTCCAGACTAATTCCCCCACTTTTGAAGCATAAGATTTAGTTGTGTGTGTGTTTCTATGTAACATTAGAAATCCTTTACAGAAAAACAAGACAAGTGAGTAGTTTGCTATTTTCTAGTCAGACTATATTATCAGTGCCATTTTCTAGTCTATCTACTACGAGTTAGCTATAATAATATTTAGAACACTTTCCTATACCCAGAGAGTAGTTCTGGAGACCTTTACCACCTTCCGACACAAGTAGACAAAATTTCAACATCACAAAATTCCATGTAGACAATAAGATCTTGCTCAAAAAACTTGATCCAAACAAAATTTCAACCATATATCGTTCTTCCGAATCAGGTACTTCTTATTCCTCTCAGGTTGACAAAAGGAAAGATACTTAGGCAAGAAAAACCCTCATAAATGTTATACGGTTCTTGTTTAACAAATTATAAAACCTAGAAAAGAAGGAGCCAAAAGTTAGGCTTTACAAATACAGAAAGTAAACATTATTCAAAATGCTACCAAATATTATTATTTCAAAATAATCTATAAGCCATTTCTTGAAGAAGATTTGTTTCACAGAGCACCTACCAATTGGTGGGATCCAACCATATACTATGAACTAACAAAGTAGAGAAAGAGTAAGTAACAAAAGAATAGCAGCGTTGCCAGATAGAAAAGGATCAAGATGCCAACCTCTCTTTCGTCTTCTCCATCATCATCCAGTACTTCTTCTTCTCCTGCCTCAACAGGAGTGGACAACGCAGCTGCTTTTGTAGAACGTCCACGTCGCTCCTTTCGCTCCTTTATCTCCAACAACTTAGATTCTGTAGCCCTCTGACGTTTAAATCGAGCAATCTACAGAACAGGATCCAAAATAGATAACAATCAATTGTAAGCTTTTATTCTCCAATACATAGCACAAAGCACTTCATTTAAAATTTGGCAGTCCTATTTCCATTTCCAAGACGGAGAAGGTTTAGATGCAAACTTGCAACACCTGAACTTTATGAAGAAATGTTATCAAAATAAAAAAAGAAATAAATGGAACCTTTCTAGCCCTTTGATCTGCACCAGATTTTGGCACCCCTTGAATATAAGATTCTAACTCCTCTTCAGGTACAAGCTCCATTGCCTCACAAAATGAGATAAATTCCTACAAAAGGCCCTTTTTAAATTACTTTGGATTGAATGGCAACAATTAAAATGTATATATGAGAACGTATCCAATAATAATAAGAATCCAAATCATGCTAATATGATGTATACTTATTTTGTCCCACTGATGGGTGAGTGCTAACCTTTATTTTGGCCTGGGAAGCCACAAGAATCTGAATCCTGTCGTCCCGTGCTACTTTTTCAGTCAATTCAGCAAGATAAAAAGGCACCTAAGGAAGGTTCCATGATAAGTTAATAAAATAAAATCATTGACCACACTAAAATTAAGCTGTTTCATTAGTAAAATAAATATTTTTTAAGCTGTGAATATGTCTAAATTTACTGCATGCATACATATCATCAGGCTCAGTAGAAATAACCACAAAAAATTATGTAGTTATCGAATAATTAGAAAATAAAGAAATCAATGATGTGGTTTTCTTTTTAATTTGCCAGTACTAATTGTTCCACTTTCTTTTAGAAGATATTGAGGAAGAACAGATAAATTATCATTTACATTATTAAATTTATTCTATGTGAAAATTGAACACCAAATAAACTTAATCTAATTTGAAATCTATTATTAACTATTTTCAATGTACTTTTACTTCAAAAGAAAAGCCATTCATTGTCCATCGAGTAATATATAAAACAGTAAGAAAAGAACCTGCATAACCTTCTTTCTTTTCTGGGTGAATGCAATCATTCAAACAAGAAATATGGATAGTACTAAAACAAAAGTTTGGTTTTCAGGGTCTTATCACCTTCGCTTCTCAATCACAAAATAGATGGTTAGAGCAGTATGGAGCTCCCTAAAATTTGAACCATCCTTGGGGTGTGTTTGGTTTGAGGGGAGGGAATGAATCCCTAGGAAGGATAGGATATTGACCAAATAGCCATTAATGAAAAGAATGTTCTTTTTTGTTGAGAGTGTATTTTTGGAATATTGAAAAAATTTCATGGGCTATTTAGTAAAAATGAGAGAAAAAAATTATCTCTCCTCTTTCCCTCCCCTCAAACCAAACAAGCTCTTAGTCACAGAAATATGATCCTTCAATTTGACTTTACACAAAACAAATTCTCAGTAAAAATGTTGCCTTTGTTTTCTTTCAATATCACCATGTTGAATACAAAGCGCCAGTTCTCCTAGACTTTTGTTTCACTTTTTATTTATTGATAGATGATAGATTCCTATATATGCCATCCTAATTTCTGGTTGTGATATTTTCATAATTTTACACCTTTTACATGCAATATGAATTACAAACAGTTACTTTTGTTATTTTGCATTGAACCAATGATAAAAGTAAATGTAAAATACTGTGAGGACGATTGCGTGAAATGCCATTTCTCAGCAGGAAAACATAACAATGTTTCCTTTGTTGCTCAGGGGGTTTGCTTAGCTTACAACTGTATAGAGATCCAAACAGTTAAGAAGGGTAAGTATCCCTTTGTCGTTTCCTTCTTTCTAGCTCTCTTCCATGTTCCCGATGTGCATACCCAAAGTTGACATAAATTCCAAATAACATGAAGAGAACAAAGATTCACAAAGCATGAGGATCAATTGCAAGAGGGTAAACACACACACTAGAAAAGTAGAGCAACCATTTGACCAATCATTTAGATGAAAAAATAAAATTTAGAAAACAATTATTTGGCTTATTTAATCAAATCACCGATTCACCATTAATCAGTTGCATTGGAAATAATAATTGAAGAACAATAATTACCAGAGAATACTTGAGATTCGTTGTACCGATATCATCTTTGGTCTCATTTGCTGAGAATAAACCCAGCTTATTTATCATAACCTCACACTTCTCCAGAGCCTCACATCCCTTCCTCACGAGCTCCTGAGCAAAACCCGTAAAAATTAACACCTCCGAAGAAAATCATGCGCAAGCACAATTAAGCAGTGAGATGAATCAAACGCGCGGAAAGGCATACCTGGTCGGCCCCAGACTCCGTCACAGTCGCGTGGATCTTCCGAGCTTGCTCAAACAGAGCCGGCAACCGAAGGTCCTCCATATTGCATTCGCCCATCACCGAATCAGCCGAGCAGAAAGAAAACCCAGA
This sequence comes from Acacia pycnantha, assembly GCA_025563575.1. NCBI lineage: Eukaryota > Viridiplantae > Streptophyta > Magnoliopsida > Fabales > Fabaceae > Acacia > Acacia pycnantha. Next base: position 19,762 of record JAMWYP010000420.1, on the reverse strand, counting down.
AGAAAAAATCCAAGACTCACGATTCCCTCAGATTTATAGGGATGATAAATTGAAAATTTCAACTTTGGAGGTTTTTGGCGCAAATCGAAAGCTATAGTTTGATTGAGGATGGCTAAGATGGAAAATTCTAGAAAAAAAAGGTCGAAAATGGTTGATTCACCAGGAGTACAAAGCCGCAACGCAACCGTGATCGAGGCGCTCCACACGAATGACGACACACCAGTAGAGTTGGAATCAAGGGCCGGGCCCTAGATCAGGAGTATGAAAAGTAACTATTTTTCAAGGGCTGGAGTTTATGGGCTAACATCAGAGGCTATTTTTTAAAATTTTAATTATTTTTTTTGGTATTTTTTTTAAAATAAATATAATTAGTAAATTATAACAATTATAATTATAATTTAATAAATAAATGTTGTCAACATTTAGTTCTAAACAATACGTATCATGCAACAAATAAATAAAGTCATTAAGTCATAATCAAAGATAAACTATTGTTTAAGTAACTCAATTACAAATAATTAATGAAAATACTTAATAAAATTAAAAATACTTCTTATAAATATGTCTTGAGAAGTGTAAGTAATCAACAAATAAACAACATAAGATATGAACAAAACAATCACTAAAAAATAAGTCAAAAATTACAAAATTAGTAAGAATACTTTTGAAATAAGAAATATCTTTTATAAGTTTTAAATTTTTAGGATTCTTAATACAAGGTGTTCTTAATGAAACTTAATTTTAAAAAAGATAATACCAACTAAACATTTGCAACATGATTAAAAAATATAAAAAATCAATAATATTATTATCATATAAATAATTTTAAAAAAAAAAATACAGACTTAAAAGGGCCAGCCTGCTTTCACTTTTGAGACAAAAAATCTTAAGTTTGACCCTTATAAAATCCGGGCCTAAATGGGCTAGTCTTTTAGGCTATCACCTTATAGTGCTTATCCTTTTGGTCTGCTTTCACTTTTGAGACAAAAAATCTTAAGTCAAGCCTATGTAAATTCAGGCACATACATTACAGGTTGGCTTGACGAGTTCGGCTCATTTTTTCGGCTCTACACTTCAACAACATTTTATTTCTTATAAAAGCTTTAATCGTGTAATTCAAAAAAAATAGGAGGGGAAATAATCTTTTTAAAATGACAACGGTGCACATCTGGTCCTCTATTTTTATGCAAAATTTTCATTGAGTCCCTATTTAGGGTAAATGGACAATTTTGCCCAAAATTTTTTTAGGAGAATTTTGCCTTGAAAGTGTTAAAAAAGGAATTATTAGGCTCTGCCTGTTATCTAAATTAATTTTGACCGTCAATTGACTGAATATGCTGAGTTGACAATTCACATGTTATCTGAATCATTTTTGTTAATGTGCAAATAAATTTTCCCTGTAAATTTTAAATCTAACATTTTTAAAAAAAAATGAAGTAGATCACACATAGGCTTCCGGGGCAAACTTTTACTTTAACAAAATGACGTGGATGTTATATGGATTGACAACTCAACATATTTGATCCCTTCGTGAAATCTTCCCAAGTAAAATAGACCCTTAACCCTTAAGTTTAAAAAGCATGATTTCAGCCTTTTTAGTGTTTACCCTAACGTGATTAGTTTAACATACCAAAATCCACATATTTAATACTTCTTCCGGTCCTAATTATAAGACTTGGTTGACTTTTTTGGAGAGATTAATTTAGAGTACTTTTACTTTATTTTTTCTTCAAACTATTTAGTTTGACTAATAAACTAACATACTATCTCCGGTCCTAATTATAAGACATAGTTGACTTTTTTGGGAGGATTAAGGAAACTAATTAAATTACTTTCAAGTATTTTTTTTTCAAACTAGTTGGTTTGACTAATAAACTAATATATAATCTAAGGATACACAACATATGATATGATTAAGTAACTTATTTAGCTTCCTTAATCTCTCCAAAAAAAGTCAACTATGTCTTATAATTAGGACCGGAGGTAGTAATAAAATACACTGTCTCAATAATGATAATAGTAAAATTATTACTTTGGTAAATAATATTAATACTAATGCTTTTTTTGCCAACATATTAATACTAATGCTTAACTTATATTAATTGCCAAATATTGTTTGAGTGAAATAATATTCTAATGAAATATAATCCTTCATTTCAAAGACCTAATTAAATTAGACAATACTACTCCTCTAGTACTTTTTTATAAGATCATTTTAATTAAATTACATTTTTTATGGAAGTGGTTAAAATTAGTTTAAAGTAATAAATATGTAAAAATTGAACTTTTTTCTCGGTTTATCTTTATTATTTATTAGACAAGCATGAAGGAGAAATAGCATTAAAAAATGATGAAAAAGAATGTATGGGAGAAAGATGAGAAGAGAATCAAATTAATTATAGGTAAAATTGATAAAAATACATTTAATGTTCAAAATGGATCTTATATATATAAATAATAATAATAATTAAAAACTGAATCTTAAGAAAGTTTGAATCTTACACAACATTATTATTAGTCGTAGTATATATAACTATGGGAATGGGACTAAGCCCCTACATTTTTGAGCAATTAGCATGATACATAACTTTAAAAAATATCACTGAAATATACATGTCAGTTGTCGTAATGTAGAAGGAATTAATTTATTAAATGTCAGTTATTTCAAGCGGTCCCGGTTACAGCCTTTCAGGTAAGCAAGGGAGAGGCATATGCATATTATATTATCCCAATTAATCCTAGATATTTTATTCTCTTTGTTGTTCAGTTCAACTACCCTAAATTGTCAGTAATGGTGACAAAGGGCCAGGAATCTTGTAATTTTGCTCCCTAAATAATGGTTATGATGACCTGATCCTCACAAAGGGAAGAAAAAAAGCAAGGAGGTTGGTGGTGGTAGACTGGTAGGCGAAGAAGAAGAAGAATGAAGATACAGATGAAGATGAAGGAGAGTAATAGTATATAATTAAAACGAAGAAAAGAGAGGCATGTGGGGGCTGATAGGCCATCACTTCACTGAAAACCAGGGAACAAAGTTCGTATTCTGTTAGAAAGCACACTTTTTTCTCACTTGAGTAAGCAACTCGGGCACGTGGATATACAGCCATCTTTTCGTCCTTCTATAAACCCTGTCTTTCACATCACACACTCACACACACGGATTTTTCTGTTTGGTGTGACTGGGGTGTCAAAACCTCCATTGAATTGTTTCTCTGGATGTGAGATACCAAAGCGTCACTGTAAGTTCTGGAATGTTCAATGACGGAACTATTGCTTTTAAATCGCTCATTATTATTTTGGTCTTGAATCACTCATTGTTGTTATTATTACTGGGGTTCTGTTGTTCCTCAATAATTATTGTACTAGGCATATTTGTTTCCCCAATTATTGAATCATTCATTAACGATCTGTGAGCTTTAACAGAGTGGCTTAATGATGACAATTTGATACCGGAAAGTTTTCTGAAATGTTTTGGGATTTTGATTTCATTGCAGAAGCGAAGAAACAGATCTCCAGAAATGGGTGAGAGGGAACTTTCGGGTTTGGCGATAACTGGATCTGAGAAAGAGGGTGAAAATGATAACATGTACCCGATGTATTTTGGAGTTTCTTGTGCATTTTTCGCCCTCCAAGCACTCTCAAATCCGTACGTGGAAGTTGAAAGATGGTCTGAAATTCGCGATAATATGCTTCGGGGAAGTGCTAAACTGTTGGGATTGCTGGTTTGGAAAGCTCAGAAAGAAGGTTCAAATGGAGGGGACCGCAATATATACGACAAACTCAAGGTTGCTGAGAGAGAAATTGAACATTTGAAGAGGATGAGACACGAAGATGCCAAAGCAAACGAGAAAGTTGTGGGAATCTTCGCTGCACAGGAGCAAAGCTGGCTCAGTGAAAGGAAGAAGATGAGGCAGCAAATTGGGGCTCTCATGAATGAACTGAGGGTGTTTGAGAAAAAGAAAGGTGAAGTTATTTCTGGGCTAAATCTCAAATTGAAGGAAATGGAGGGTTTGGTTGAGTCTAAAGATAAGGCTTTGAAAGAAGAGGAACAGAGGAGGAAAGAGATAGAAGATAAGCTGACAAAAACAGAAAGAGATAAGGAAGAATTGAGAGAATTATCGAACCGTGAAGCTCAAGAACATTCTTCTGAGCTTAGGAAGCACAAAACTGCTTTCATTGAGCTTGTTTCAAACCAGAGGCAGCTAGAGGCTGAACTCGGTAGAGCGGCTAAGCAAGTGGAAGCGACAAAGCAAGAGCTTGGTTCAGTGTTGGAGCAGAAAGAGGAATCAGAGTTGTTGGCCCAGAAATTATCTGCGGAGATTGCCAAGTTACATAAGGATTTTGAACAAAAGGATAAGATTTTGTCTGCTATGTTGAGGAAATCTAGGCTGGACACTGCAGAAAAGCAGATGCTTCTGAAGGAGGTTAAGTTATCAAAGGCAAGGAGGAAGCAAGCTGAACAAGAGACAGAACAATGGAGGGCAGTATCAGAGGGAAAACGCGACCGACATTCTCTAAAAGCCTTATGTTGGGTAAGATTGGCTCCAGAGTCGATGTTTTCCCAGGGTCGTCCCATGTTGCTAGGGAGACACAAAAATTTTCTCCCCTTTCTGATCAGTACCGGCCAGAACGAAATGAAGAGTTGGGTAAGATTTTTTTTTTTTTTTCAGACTCTCAAGTATCTTCATTACTTTGTTGTTAATCTACAAAATTCAATAATTATCTTCCCCATTTTCTGTTTGTAGCCATTGGCGGTAATGGCAAGCGTTTGGAAGAGTGGGTACGAGCTGAGGCAGAAAAATACGCTAGTATGATTGAGCAAAGGCATCACATAGAACTAGATGCTTTTGCAGAACAAATGAGACTCAAAGATGAGAAACTTGAAGCATTTCGATGGCAGTTGCTGAGAATGGAATTAGAATCAAAGCAGCTTCAATCCCATATGGAGGGACTGATCAAAGATGTCACACAGCTCAGGCATGACAAGATGAAACTGGAGAGCTTGCTGTTGGAAAGAGAAGAAGAACTTTCATCCCTGAAAGAGCAATTCTCATCACAATTGAAGTCATTGAACTGCCATAGAAATAACTTGCATTTACCTTTACAATCTCCAGAACTAGCCCAAGATCATCATCCCATTTGGTCGAAAGTCAAGGTGGACAAGAGAAAACCTGGTGAAAATGAGCAAGAAATAAAGGAAATTGTGATAGAGGAAGATTGTGCAAACAATAAACAACCCCTGCCATTGGTAGTTCAATCCCCAGAAAGTAATTTTGAAGAAGAAGGTGATGTTGTTCCTGAAGAGGATAGTCCTCTGAGTAATCAAAGCCCGAGTCAAGCCGATGTTGTTGATACTGCTGAAAAGGTAGCATCGGCGAGTAACACGAAGCATTCTTCTCCCTGGAAGATGGATCTCCATGCTCTTGGAGTTTCGTACAAGATCAAGAGGCTGAAACAGCAACTTGTTCTTGTTGAGAGGTTGACAGGAAAGCAAGCCAATGATGATGACGCAGAAGCTAGTGATGGTGGCAAAGCTGGTATGAAAGCTTATTTTTCCTTGACATCTCTGCTCAATAGACAAGCTGGGAGGTATCAATCACTTCAAGAAAAGACAGATGATCTCTGTAAACGCATGGTAATGATCGATTCCACCTTTATTTCATTTGGTAGATATTATTAAAAATTATCCATGAGCCTTCATTTAATAATTTAAACTTCCAAGTTTAGCTAGCTGTTGGTTATGATTAGCCTTGACATTTTAATTGTTCTTAACCATTTGATTCCTCAAAAAGTTCTCACCTTGTACACCATTTCAGCATGAGAATGAGCTATACGCAAATAAGGGAGGTTTAAAAGATGCAAGAACAAAGGAGGAAACAGAAAAACTGGGACACTTTCTAGAAGAAACATTCCAGCTTCAGAGGTACATAGTTGCAACAGGACAGAAACTGATGGAAATTCAATCCAAGATAGTGTCAGGATTCGTTGGGGTGGCTGAAGAGATGGAGAAAAGTGCAGGTATTGACATGAAGCGCTTTGCTGATAGTATCAGAAACATGTTCCTGGAAGTTCAGAGAGGTCTAGAAGTTCGGACAGTCAGAATTATAGGAGACCTTGAAGGAACACTAGCTTGTGAAGGGATTATCCAATGGAGAAGGCAGTACTGATGTATTTCCCTGTATTTACTGATTTTCTGTAGTTACATTAACATCCAATCTGTATATGGAAGTCACAGAAAAGATTATGATAGAATTGAAATTCATAGATAGGATTTTACTTCTCTGTTCTTGTCTTTTTGATTGACTTGAAGCAACTCATAGATTGACAGAAACCATGTCAAGAAAGGAAATAAATAATTGAAAATTTTCCATTAAAAGCTCTTCAGGATATCATCAAATTGACACCCTACGAGTATTCTGTCTCCCTACTTTGCTCGTATTTGACCTAGTGAATGGGAAAGGACCTCTTGTTTCTCTAAAGAAAAGAAAGAGAAATCCACAAATTGATTAATCATTCTTGAAAAAGATGAAACATTAAGATCTGGAAGGATAGGGATGTGTGATGTGTGATGTGTGCTGCAAGGAAAAGCTGAAATGTTTTTTGTGGATCCAATACTTCTCTAACTTCTCCCATGTCATGTGTGAGTGTCTGTTTGTCTGTCTGTGAGTGGACCCACCTTATTTATGAGCATACCTATGGGCCTTTTCTGGTCAGTATCATTAGGCATTACCCTTAAAGATAAAAAGGGCCTAACCTTAATTAAATATTCTTACTTTGTCCTTTATTGGGCCTTCAGTGTTGGTGCATGGATCCTACAGAAACATTTGGGCTACAGGAAAAGCAAACAATTGGCATTTGGGTTTCCTTTCTTCTTTGCCACCAGAAAATTCCATTACCATAAAAATGAAACAATACAAAGGAAAAAGTTCCAAAACAAAACAACGTCATAGAAGTAGACTCAAACAATATAAAGGGCTAGTTTGGGATAGTGGTGTTGACTTATTTACAATATGATTTTTGCAGAAATTAGAGAGGATAAAAGTCATATTGTAAATATGATTTATGTTTGGAATGACGGTGGGAGAAGCGACTTTTTTTTCAAATGAGTTCTTGTTTGAATAATTATTTAAAAAGTCATTGAGATGGAAAATGACAATAAATGGCATAAATCTTATTGAGTATTACATATACATATTAGTTGTATATATTGTGATAATTGAAGATAATATTTAAATTTATATTTGATAAAAAAATTAAATTATTATTAAAAAATTAAAAAACTCTAAATTACTTAATTAAATATATTCGAATGGATAAATTAAAATGCATACAAATGTATATTTAACCGTACATTTCTTATTAGATCACTTATCTCTAACATTTTCTTCCGAAGATGAAAAAGTCACGCCGAAGCTGAAAAAATGATTTCTATCAGAAGTAATTTTTTTTAAATAAACTCCTTTGAGACCACCGCTATCCCAAAAAGTTCATTTTCTTGGGCTTAAATCACTGTGCGCTAGACTTTTTTCCTCCCTCACCACTATACCAAACAGACTGAGAAAACCGAGTAAAAACAAAACAGCAGAACAAGTCATTCAAGATCCAAATGTGAAAGTCATTCTCCAAAAGCTTCTGTAGAGTCCTAGAGGGTCTTAGCATCCAATCCAAAGGACAAGACATGTCTAATAAAGCTTTAGCCACCCAATCCGTGACTTAATTTGCTTCCTTAGGAATCCAAAACACAATCATAGTTATGAATTAGAATCCAAACACAAGCATGGGTTTCTTTTGGATGATAGTTATTTACTTAATAATGACAATAAACCAGAACATGTGGCAATTGTCGAGAGTATTTCAAAGATTCTGACAGCTAAAAGTCTAAAACTCGCACTTTATGTGCCAACAATGGTTGAATCAAATAAAAGGGACTCAATATTATTCATATAACAATGTCAGGAATTCGAACCTTAAAAAATCACATTTGGTGAGCTACTCTGTGTAGGGACGTGGTTGTATAGCTGATCTCTCCAGAGTCCTTCAATCTTCAAGTTGAATAACAGTATTGTCCAATTTGCTTTATGAACACATAATATGCATTAACCCAGAAACTGTCTCAAGTCTCAACTTGAAAGAGAGCCACGTTGAGTTGAGTTTGGTGTTTACAGGAAGTGCATGTTGATGGACGTTTAGTTGGGGATTGTGTTTGAAACTAAGGTAGTAAGTGTGTAATGGGGAAATGATACATCACTGTGAATTAGATGAGAGAAACTGAGCATTGAGTTGTCTGATGTACGACTATTCCTTTATCAATGGGACCTTCCTCTTCTATACCAACTGTTTCCTTTATTGTCATGACTAAATATTACTATTGTAAATATAAGACATTGTTGATTTTTTTTTAGAGATGAAGGAAATTAAATAAATTACTTAATTATATCATATCTTATGTATCCTTAAATTATATGTATACATATCAGTTTATTAGTCAAACTATTAGTTTAGAAAAAAATATAAATATAAATAATCTAAAGTAATTTAATTAACTTCCTTAATCTCTTCAAAAAGTCAATTTTACCTTATATTTATGACCAAAGGGAGTATAAGACCACTAGCCAGTTTAACGTAAATAAATAACACTTATAATTAGAGCATTTTAAATTTATATAAGGACATTTTAGGAAAATGAGTAAAATTTAACAACATTACAAAATCGGTAAATAGGAATAATTATGAATTATTATACTAAAAACGATGTTGAAAGTGTGTCTTCATAGAAGACAAGATTGACACATATAGAATAAATGTGTGAGAGGATGTTTTTCAAATATACAACGAGTAGTATATAGATTTGGTGTTAAAAATGTGGTGGGAAGCTGAGAGAAGAAATAAGAAGTGGTCAGGGTTGAGGAAGAAAAAAGATGAGAGCAATAAAATAGGAGTGGTTTTGTCCTACTCGTTAAATGAATGGTTAGTACACGTCTCTGTTGCAAGCAGTTTGTGTAGGACTGCATTGCATTTAAGTTGCATTTTACTGCTCCTCATAGTTATTTTGCTTTTCCCTTTAATTTTGAACCTTTACAATAACAATATATAAAATTATAAGTGGGATCAAACTCACGATTTCTCCCTTCGTCTTCAGGTCTTTATTGGTGTCTTTATTGGAGCTCTACTTCAGGTTTTTATGATAAAGTCAATTATCACAAAGCTAAAAATGGATATTAATACCATTTTGAACCCAGCTTGCACGCACGCACAACTGTAAAAAGGGTTTTGTATAAGAAACCCATTACTTAAAATTGTACTTATTCCTTCCTATTTTTAAGATTTATACAGACGTGCATATTATGACATAAATAATAATAATAATGATAAATGTTCTTTATTTTCTTGAAATTACAATATCATTTTTAATTTAAAATATACACTTTCAGTGAAAATAAGCTACGTTGTTGAAGCCTTGCTTATGTATCATTTTATTTACTTGGTAATAAAATTGTCTTTCATTAAAAAAATAAAGATCTTGTGCATGTGAAGAGAGAACAGAAAAGGTTTTAGGAATATTCGCAAGGTTAGGCTACAAAATAATATATTATTGAAAAGAACATCGTTAGTTTTTTTTATAATGATAAAGAAAACACAGAAAATCAACATTTTCCCAAGTGGGCAGAAAAGAAAGAAAGGAGAGAGAGAGTGATCATGTTGGATTGAAACTTTTTTTTTATCACATCCGTTCCATCGGAACCTTTAATTTGATTCAGACTAATTCAAATTTCGCCTCGCGTCGGCCTTACGGTCATGGGGAAAGAACTCTCAATACAATTTTCTTAATTCTCACACTTCGAACCGATGACGTAGTTAAGGGAGAGCAGGTCCTATTTCATTTGCTTCCAATGGTTGTTGGTTGTTAGATTGAAACATGTTATTACATACAAATTATATCTTATATTTAGGAATCGAGGAGCATATAAAAAGGAGGGTGAAAGAGGAGAAGAAGATTATCAATTTGATTAAGTAATTTATTACTACAATAATCTTTTTGTTTTCGTGATAAATCCATGCACGTTCTAAAAAAGAAGATAATAAATAAAGGTGGCTAAACAACAAACACTGGAGAGTATAGTGCTTAGGTTGTTCTCTCTTTATCCTTTTCTTTTTAATCTCTTGTGAGTTGGAACCTCTTGTCTATACCTCTTTATTATGTTGTGAGTTGTGACAAACATCTCTCTCTCCTTTTTTTTAATAATATATATGTTGTTGTGTTTCATGTTCCACGTCTCTAAATAATTTGTAATAATATATAGTGTGACGTCTACCAAGAATCTGAAAGGACACAACCAACTGAGCCAAAAAAAAAAAAAAGGACACAACCAAAAGATTTTTTTTCTCTCTCTTTAAAAAAAATATTCCTTAACTAACAGCATCTGAATATACCACTTTAGTCTTATTTATAAGTCATTTTTAACTAAATCATAGATATCAATGAGAAGTAGTTAGCTCAATGATTATGAGATAAATTTTCAACTTTGTCCTTATTTATGAATGTGTATCTTTCAACTCTTTCTTCTCTTTATTTTCATTAGTACAATTAATAGGGCAAAATTGTCACAATCTCATTTATTACCTAAAAAAACTTATAAATATGACCAAATTTTTTGATCAAAATGACTTATAAATAGGACAAGAGTGGTATACTAATAGTGCAATTTACATTTCGTATATTAATTAGCTTCAATATGTTTTCATCATTTCTTTTGAGAATATTTCTTTGATCATTAATTAATTAGGGCTTGTGTTTATTCTTATGCAGCCTATATATAAGGTCTTTTCTTAATTAGTCATGTTAATAATTGGCTGTGTGACTTTGTTTGTTTTGTTGGAATTATCGAATATCTTCTCCATTTTTTAATTAAAATTTCGATTTCCTGTTCTTACTGATGAGTAACCATAACTATAATTATATAATGATTTGTCAGAAGTTTCTCCAACAATATATATGAAGGGAAAATAATGATCCTAATTTGTTTTATTCTGGTGGAAAAACATTAAAGATTTATCATATGTATTAATATCCTTACTCCATTTCTTTTAAGGCTATGTTTGGTTGGAGGTGAGAGAGGAGGGGGAGGGGAGGTGCCCCTCCCAGTGTGAAAAGTCGATATGCCCATGATTTGACATATTTTCAAAGTTAATATGCGGAAAACGATGCAAAAAACTATGTAATTTTAAAATTTTTACATGGGTAATTTGGTCAAAAAATTTCCTCCCCTCAAACCAAACATAGGCTTACTCTTTTCACTCTTAAATACTACTACTTTCGATCCTAATTATAAGAACATTTTTGTAATACAATTTATAAGTATTCTTATAATTAAGACTGAGAAAATAATATAATATAACGCCCTCTTTGTAATTCAGAGGCACTTTTTAAAAAATGACTTTTCTATTTAATGATTAAAATTTAATAAGGAGAAATAAAAGTGCCTCAATAGACAAAGATATTATGAGAGAAAAACTGCCAATCAAAAAAAGGAGAAGCAAATAAAAAGAAACTTATATGTTTAAAATCAAATCAAAATCTTTAAATAGATCTTATCTATATTTAAGCTAGAAAAGAGAGTGTTCTTTTAAAACCCTGAAAAAGGGCATGTGAAAAATAATAAATATGTTTTGGCCATTGTATTGAAAATTCAATATTGTTATGATTTCTTTTTTATGTAGAGGTGATTTCTATTTTGATATTTTAAAAACTAAATGTTACAATTTATTAAACAATACTTTAAAAATGTGACAAATTGTAAATGGAAACGGTGTTTACATACTCAATCGATATATATATATATATATATATATATATATATATATATATATATATATATATAATTATTATCACGTACGTTGAGAAAATAAAATTGAAATATATCGATGATACTATATGAATTCTGAAACATGATGATCTAAAGAGATTGGACCTTTGACGAGATTTTTGGTAATAAGTCAAGATCAAAGACTATTCCGATCTCAATAATAACCAGGGGGCATAATAATGACATCAGGATGACAAATCTTTGACAAGGGTTTAAAAAATCAGGAAGAACGACATATGTGTTCTCTTTAATTTTTTATTCATTTAAAAAGGCTGTTAATATAATAGTAGTATCAAGAACTGTCATAGTTGTTAATTTTAGAATTATTTTTTATTTTAAGGCTCTAAGGTGTCAATATAATAATTTCCTTATAAAAGACTAAAATATCTTTAGGAAAATCTCACAAAACACCTCCAAAGTTTTAAAATCCCAAATCAGTAATTTTTCACTAAAATGTTTATAAACTTATTATCAAATGTAGTCAATCTCTTATAAATGGTAAAGAACAAACCTAATTAAGGATTTTAAAATTTCAGAGGTTTTTTTCTTCTTTTTTAAGTTACAAGGCAGGTACTATCTAAGTTATAAGCAAAATCAAACCTGCAACCTGGCCTCCCACCCATAGCAGAGCCTCCATACCACTACGTTATAAGACTTTTGATTTAGAAGTATTTTTTGGGCAAATGATATTGATATATATAATCATAATAAATTTTTTCAAGTTCTAGATCATCATTTTAACATCACTAGACATGTTTCAACTAATTTACCACATTGGGTTAAGATGCAAATTTACCCTGAAAGTTTTCAATGAAGAGCAATGTTACCATGAAAGTTTTTTTAGATTCAATGTTATCCCAAAAATATTAAAATGGAACAATACCGTTAAAAAGTCAACGGTCAATATCAATTTCTTAATAGCCAATGTTAGTTTTTAACAGTATGGGGCAACATTATTCCGTTGTAAAACTTCTCAGGTGACATTGAACTTAAACAAAACATCCAGTGCAACATTGTTTCTCAGGAAAAATTTCTGGGACAAATTTGGATAATATCCTGCACCACATCATAAAGACCATTTAGCTTATCTTCTTGTAGACCTGATCAAAAAGCATTTATTCTCCCTAAAACTTTTGAGCTTTATTAATCAATGTTAATTGAAATTAGCGGCTGAATGAACACACCAAATCCAAAGAGAGAGGAATGTTACCATTGGTATCAAAACTTAATTCAGGTTGAAGTGAGTTAATGTATCAGTGAGGACGATGTGTTCCAATGAACCGTACATAATATATTGGGGAAAATGGCGAAAAAACAAAAGAATATGTGAGCCAAAGAACGAGAGAAGAATGAAGAGGATTTTGGGTAGGTGAAGAGTGGAACGACTAACCGTATAGAACGTGGTGACTTATGTACTTGTATTAGCTTTAGGGTTTTATAATGTTTTTTAAAATTAGGAGCGAAATCATTTCACAAAGGAGCGCACACCCAATTCAAGATTTTTTTTTTTTTTTCAAACTAAATTGGTATATCTAATACCAAATCAATAGCTTTGAGCAATAAATTATTACGGTATAATATAGCCTTAACACGTATGCAATAGCACTTTGAGCCTAAAAGAATGTTACAATTGGTACTTGAGCCTTTGATATTAGAGTTTGATCTGGGTTGACCATTGAGAGCCCATCTTCTCTTGGGAATTGCTTTAGGAAACTGAGCTCTAATGTTTACAATGTTCAGTTGTGGTTTGACCAGAGAGAAAATGTTATAATTGGTATCAAAGTTTAGAAAAATGTTATAATTATAAGAACCATAAATCCCGGGTTAGCTGGTGGGTTGCTAAGCAACATTACTGGAGCTCACGGTATATATAATATGTGTAACCAATCTCTTATCAATTATAAGAACCAAACCTGATTTAGGAATTTAAAATTTCAGAGGTATTTTTCTGAAATTTTCCCAATGTCTTTTTTTCTAAAAATATAACAAAATTAACACGAACCAAATTAGAGTATGAAGAAGCTGGGAAACATATTGGGTTTGGATTCACTTAAATTTGAGCGTTAAAGGCAAAAAATGCAGTAACTTAAAAACCAACGCTCACAGCAGCCTGTTTGGATTGCTCAGAGCGTTGGCTTAACTTTAAGTCAAAAAAGCTTAAAAAGTCAATTAAGGAAAAAACTCCAGAATGAAGCTTTTCCAAAAACGCTCTCAGCTTTTTGACGTGGGCCTCGCCACTTCTACCACCATCAATCCAAACACAAATCCTTATCTACAACCTGACTTTTTCCCTACCGAGCTTTTTCAAAGTCGATAGGCTTTTAAGTCACCGCTCCTACCGCCAACCCAAACAGTATGATAAGAGACAAAAAACCATGATACAGTAATGAATTAATCATGAATGCTTCATGAACGTGATCATAAATGACATATCTAATCACACCAATTATGAATGACAAACTAACAATAAAATATTTGTGGTTCATACATTATGTGTTACCAACCCTTTGAATAAATCTCGTGATATTCTTAAATTGTTAAAAAAAAAAAAAACTGCAATAATATTAATCTTTCTGACTATATCTAGCTTCAATTCGTCAAGCAAATGAAGTGATGTGCTGCCACTGTTGCAACTACCTGTAATTAAATATTTGTGCTGTCATTTTAATGGACGCACCAGAGTTAATGAAGACATCTAAGTCAAAAATTTAGACATCATCCTATTGAAAGCTAGAAACCTACATTACAAATAAAAAATTACATATAAGGGAAATTTAATCCCAAACACTCACAGATCTACTCAACCTCTAAGGTTAGGAGGACACTTATCCAAAACAGCAGACTCAAAAATGCTTATCTTAGCTAAAGCATCAACAATACAATTAAAATATCTAGGAATAACTCTAATATCAACCTACGTACCAGTCTAATGCTAACAATTCCCTAGCTTTCAAAACCAGGTTGCTACAGGAATTAGAAGCATGATCAAGGATTAAATTGATTACATTGTCAGAGCATCAGATTCTAAAATAAATTTCTTAAAACCCAAATCCCAAGCCAACTGTAATTGAGTCTACCACTCTTATTATTTTTACAAGTTCAGTTAGTTAAAGGCTTCCATTACTATTCCAAATGAACATGTAATTGGTTTTAAAACTTTTAGAAAAACATCGCCTCAATTGAGAGTTAAGATACCACTACACTATGAAAATTTTTTAAAACAAATTTACCCTGTAATCTTAAAATTTTAAGAGATTTTTTTTTTTAAATTTTATTTATCTCGCCTGGCCTCTTTTGTTCAAATTAAAAACGGGGAAAAAAATAAAACCCTGTTCTATTTAGATACAAAATCTATAAAACACAGTTAGCTTAAAATTAGTTAAATAATAACTAAAAATAGAATGCAAATATGTGTGAGTGTCAACAAAAGAGAAAATTTACCCTTTAATCTTAAAATTTTAAGAGATTTTTTTTTTGAAAATTTTATTTATCTCGCCTGGCCTCTTTTGTTCAAATTAAAAACGGGGGAAAAAAATAAAACCCTGTTCTATTTAGATACAAAATCTATAAAACACAGTTAGCTTAAAATTTGTTAAATAATAACTAAAAATAGAATGCAAATATGTGTGAGTGTCAACAAAAGAGAAAATTTACCCTTTAATCTTAAAATTTTAAGAGATTTTTTTTTTTGAAAATTTTATTTATCTCGCTTTGGCCTCTTTTGTTCAAATTAAAAACGGGGAAAAAAATAAAACCTGTTCTCTATTTAGATACAAAATCTATAAAACACACGTTAGCTTAAAATTAGTTAAATAATAACTAAAAATAGAATGCAAATATACGTGTGAGTGTCAACAAAAGAGAAAATTTACCCTTTAATCTTAAAATTTTAAGAGATTTTTTTTTGAAAATTTTATTTATCTACCTCTGCCTCTTTTGTTCAAATTAAAAACGGGGAAAAATAAAACCCTGTTCTATTTAGATACAAAATCTATAAAACATACAGTTAGCTTAAAATTAGTTAAATAATAACTAAAAATAGAATGCAAATATGTGTGAGTGTCAACAAAAGAGAAAATTTACCCTTTAATCTTAAAATTTTAAGAGATTTTTTTTTGAAAATTTTATTTATCTCGCCTGGCCTCTTTTGTTCAAATTAAAAACGGGGAAAAAAATAAAACCCTGTTCTATTTAGATACAAAATCTATAAAACACAGTTAGCTTAAAATTAGTTAAATAATAACTAAAAATAGAATGCAAATATGTGTGAGTGTCAACAAAAGAGAAAATTTACCCTTTAATCTTAAAATTTTAAGAGATTTTTTTTTTGAAAATTTTATTTATCTCGCCTGGCCTCTTTTGTTCAAATTAAAAACGGGGGAAAAATAAAACCACTGTTCTATTTAGATACAAAATCTATAAAACACAGTTAGCTTAAAATTAGTTAAATAATAACTAAAAATAGAATGCAAATATCATGTGTGCGTGTCAACAAATAGAAAATTTACCCTTTAATCTTAAAATTTTAAGAGATTTTTTTGAAAATTTTATTTATCTCTGCCTGGCCTCTTTTGTTCAAATTAAAAACGGGGAAAAAATAAAACCCTGTTCTATTTAGATACAAAATCTATAAAACACAGTTAGCTTAAAATTAGTTAAATAATAACTAAAATAGAATGCAAATATGTGTGAGTGTCAACAAAAGAGAAAATTTACCCTTTAATCTTAAAATTTTAAGAGATTTTTTTTTGAAAATTTTATTTATCTCGCCTTGGCCTCTTTTGTTCAAATTAAAATCGGATAAAAAAATAAAACCTGTTCTATTTAGATACAAAATCTATAAAACATAGTTAGCTTAAAATTAGTTAAATAATAACTAAAAATAGAATGCAAATATGTGTGAGTGTCAACAAAAGAGAAAATTTACCCTTTAATCTTAAAATTTTAAGAGATTTTTTTTTGAAAATTTTATTTATCTCGCTTTGGCCTCTTTTGTTCAAATTAAAAACGGGGAAAAAATAAAACCCTGTTCTATTTAGATACAAAATCTATAAAACACAAGTTAGCTTAAAATTAGTTAAATAATAACTAAAAATAGAATGCAAATATACGTATGCGTGTCAACAAAAGAGAAAATTTACCCTTTAATCTTAAAATTTTAAGAGATTTTTTTGAAAATTTTATTTATCTCGCCCGGCCTCTTTTGTTCAAATTAAAAACGGGGAAAAAAATAAAACCTGTTCTATTTAGATACAAAATCTATAAAACACGATTAGCTTAAAATTAGTTAAATAATAACTAAAAATAGAATGCAAATATGTGTGAGTGTCAACAAAGAGAAAATTTACCCTTTAATCTTAAAATTTTAAGAGATTTTTTTTTTTGAAAATTTTATTTATCTCGCCTGGCCTCTTTTGTTCAAATTAAAAACGGGAAAAAATAAAACCCTGTTCTATTTAGATACAAAATCTATAAAACACGCTTAGCTTAAAATTAGTTAAATAATAACTAAAAATAGAATGCAAATATGTGTGAGTGTCAACAAAAGAGAAAATTTACCCTTTAATCTTAAAATTTTAAGAGATTTTTTTTTTTTTGAAAATTTTATTTATCTCGCTTAGCCTCTTTTGTTCAAATTAAAAACGGGAAAAAAATAAAACCCTGTTCTATTTAGATACAAAATCTATAAAACACGAGTTAGCTTAAAATTAGTTAAATAATAACTAAAATAGAATGCAAATATACGTAATGCGTGTCAACAAAAGAGAAAATTTACCCTTTAATCTTAAAATTTTAAGAGATTTTTTTTGAAAATTTTATTTATCTCTTTGACCTCTTTTGTTCAAATTAAAAACGGGGAAAAAAATAAAACCCTGTTCTATTTAGATACAAAATCTATAAAACACAGTTAGCTTAAAATTAGTTAAATAATAACTAAAAATAGAATGCAAATATGTGTGAGTGTCAACAAAGAGAAAATTTACCCTTTAATCTTAAAATTTTAAGAGATTTTTTTTTGAAAATTTTATTTATCTCGCTTGGCCTCTTTTGTTCAAATTAAAAACGGGAAAAAAATAAAACCCTGTTCTATTTAGATACAAAATCTATAAAACACGGTTAGCTTAAAATTAGTTAAATAATAACTAAAAATAGAATGCAAATATGTGTGAGTGTCAACAAAAGAGAAAATTTACCCTTTAATCTTAAAATTTTAAGAGATTTTTTTTTTTAAATTTTATTTATCTCGCCTGGCCTCTTTTGTTCAAATTAAAAACGGGGAAAAAAATAAAACCCTGTTCTATTTAGATACAAAATCTATAAAACACAGTTAGCTTAAAATTAGTTAAATAATAACTAAAAATAGAATGCAAATATCTGTGTGCGTGTCAACAAAAGAGAAAATTTACCCTTTAATCTTAAAATTTTAAGAGATTTTTTTTTTGAAAATTTTATTTATCTCGCCTGGCCTCTTTTGTTCAAATTAAAAACGGGGGAAAAAAATAAAACCCTGTTCTATTTAGATACAAAATCTATAAAACACAGTTAGCTTAAAATTTGTTAAATAATAACTAAAAATAGAATGCAAATATCTGTGTGCGTGTCAACAAAAGAGAAAAAGGCTGAATTAGTTAAATAAATAAATTTAGGCGTCATTTTCCTGCAAACGCAAGTTACATTTGAAAGCAACAGCTACATTATTAGTGATTTTATCTCGGGGAGTGGACGACAACATACCTTCGTCGTTTTTCTCCTCCATACTATTAGACATTGTGAAGGCCTCAAGGCTCAAGCGATTCCTATTATACTACCTTGTCTCTAATTATAAAATCTATTAATTTTTTTAAAAAATTAAAAAGTTAAATAAGTTATTTAATTATTTCATATATGGTGTATCCTTAGATTATATTACTCCCTCCGATCCTAATTATGAGCAAATTTTGGAGTTGGTTTTGGTCCTAATTATAAGAGCAAGTTTTAACTTTTGTCAAATTTTCCTATAATACCCTTATTTGTATTAATTGAAAATAAACATAAACCGAGTACTGTTTTGTCACAATATAAACATGAAATATACAAAAGTATATGTTATGCAAATTAATATAAACTACTCCAAAATAAACATATATATACTCCGTGAAGTACTCCATTTTAAATTAATATAAACTACTCCAAATTAAAAATAATAATATAAATAAAACAGGTGTATAAGTAAACCAGATATGAAACTGCGTGAAGATATCATATATGGCCGGGGATCAAGTGGGACAATAGCAAGGTCTAGAAAAGTTATACTGATATATAATACTCATAATTAATTCAACAAGCATTTTCTTAATGTCATTTTAAATTTTGGGTAAGGGTATTTTAGGAAAATACACATAATTAACTAATTTAACTTTCTTCCTTAATCTCTCCAAATTCGGTAATTTGCTCCTATAATTAGAACCTAGGAAGTAGTTTATTAGTCAAATTAATTAGTTTAGAAGAAAAAATAAAAATAAAAATACTCTAAAAATTCAACTATGCCTTATAATTGGGATTGGGAGGAGTACTAAATAAGTAAATACGTATGAGAATGATAAATAGCATATAAAGTCTTGTGCCATATTCATATATTTAAATTACACAATAATTTGAATAATTATTAGATATACAAGGTCTTTTAATCAAGAATTTTAAAAAATATGATTCAATGAACTAGAAAATACCAAGTTTTATACCACAGATAAAACAAAACTAGCTTGTGTCAAGTTTTTTTTTTTTGATAACATAACCCTTCACACTTGTTATTTTATTATTGTTTGTTATTAAAATGCGTATATATATATTTGGAAACTAAATCTGTCCATGCATGAACATTTGTAAAATTTTGCATAATCTTTTATAATGTAAGTTAG